>CAIGRO010083718.1:0-13038 GCA_903798355.1 Fraxinus baroniana | reverse complement strand
GCATTACACGGGTGTAAAACTAGTGATATTAAAAGTGCATAAAGCCCCAAGGAAAAACAGTAACGCTAAGATTCAAACTATAACTAATGGAAACTTTTATTCGCATTAAGCTTTGAAACATAATGATCCAAATGGTATATTATCAAACAATGGCACCGAGCCAGGAATGAAGGCAAAATATTATGACAACAATGTAATCCCACATTTCTTTTTCTAGGTAAATCAATTTACAAAGTGCAAAATTTACAGCATGTCCTCATGAAAAGAAAACTACACACATTTTACCAAAAAAAAAAAAAAAACTCATGAAGATTCTTCCACTTTCCTAGACTAGAATCCAAGTACCTTAACAGGTACAGAAATTGCACCCTGGCACAATTTATATTGAATAGCGAAGTTAAGAATCCCATTTACAAATTATCTAAACAAAAATGTAATTAGACCATTTATATAATTAAACAACAATACTCCAGATTGCGAACATAACAAAGCAAAAGTTATAGTCAGATTCAAGCTCATAATCATTATCATAATGTTTAATCAATCTTGGCCAAATTCTCCGGAATGCATACATAACAAAACAAAAGTAACTCTAAGCTGGAAGCTCATAATTCAATCAATCTTGTCCAAATTCGAGGGTGTCTTTGTCATACCTTCAAATCCCATGCCATCAATGTGAATCGATGTCATTGGCGGATTATGGGGGACGGTGTTGGAACAGTGTTCCTGCATAATTAGTTCACATAAGGATATTAATTTACACTGGCAGATTTCAAGGATATTGTACCATGTCAAACAAAGTAATAGAAACATCATTTTTCTCCACCGTTTGCTGAATGCATAATACATTTGTTAGGAAGCATGTACACGAAAGATAGAGCTTAAAAAATGCCAATTGATGTGAACAACATTGAAGCCCATTTGACCCATTTCGATGATTGTGCATCTTGGGTGCGATAGACGTTGGTCAGCAAAGAACGGTCATGACAAACCTGAAATGAGAGTAGGATGCGGTATATGTGGATGATCAAAGTGCAAAATAATTAACTTGAATTATAAGGCGATATAAACCTATTGAAATTAAGAATTTAATATACCTGTAAATGAATGTAATTGTTGAGTAAACACCTGGCTCTCGACGTCACCCTATATTAATAACCAACATAAGTACAACTTCAAACAAGTAAAAATGTATGTAACTAACCAACAAGAGCTGTGAATATGACAATGGCGTAGGCTGGAAGTATTAAAGTTGTTGAGAGAACGGGACGATGGGTATAGCCTCTTGGACATGATTACGCTTAGCTCTCAATCTCTTTGGCTTGCTTGAAGTCGAAGTTGTCTACATACCAATATAAGTAAATGTTTGTACTTGAGGACCTATGTAATGGATATCAACTGCAAGCAACGTACCTTTCCTTTATTTGAAGTCAACTTCAATGGGCTTTTTCTCACAAGTTTCCATGGCACACATTTTCTATTCGACAATCTGGGATCCAATAGGCTGATGTCGACGGTATTTTACGAAATTGTACATTGAGTTGCTGAATGAATAGTTGGCTACGAAGGGACATTACTACCACCACTCGAATTCGAAGTCCTGAGTTCTATAGCTTTCGATTTTATCCAGTCCATTATCGCACGTGAACCCCATTCATCGGGTGTATCTGGGTTTGCCACCTTCAAAAAAGCCATACACATTTCATCGTACCTCAACTATTCAGGTGTAATAATCAAGCCGTCATAATTTACCGCGACCCTTGTAAGAGCTCTACTGACATCTCTCCTCTATCTTCGCAATATATACCTCTTCGGCATTGATGTAACGTCGTTACAGTCCAAACTGTGATTGCATTCCTACAAATAATTCCACGAAATTCAAACGAGTGGCAGTTGCGAGTAATCTCATATGTGTCCCTTCAAAAGGATACAAAAACTGTTTTCTTCTTCCGACCCCTGGGATGTACGACAGACTCTCGAACCTCGTACTTCATCCCAAGATAACTCTTCGAGGCTGAAATGAAGTTTCAATATACCTCTCCTGTGAACTCATCCTAAACTTCCTTGAACTTTGAAATAGTGTAAATTGGCTAAAATTGCTTTTCCATTTCAAAAGTAGTTGTGCACGGTACCATCTGCGAGTACGACTTGAAATCTGCCTGAAACTCATTTTCAACATTATTCCTCAATGCTCTTTCGTACTGTTCTACAAAATGATTCAACGAAGTTTTCAAATGAACATATCCATAAAAAAGGCATGCATACTCTCACTGCATTGTATTGTGGACATGTCTGCCAAAAAAGTGGTCTTCAAATAATTCGAAACCCATCGACCTTTGTTCTCATAAAGTCCCGACAACCAATCATTATCGTGCAAGTCATAACTATCGATCATTGCTATCCAACCTTCTTCGAATTCATCAACAGTTTGGAAATCATATACTAATGTGTGTATAGCCAAAAAAATAGAACTTTTATGAATGTGGTAGCCAAACTTTTCTGGTAACTTTTTCACAATGTTTTACAAACACCATCTATATTTAGTATTCGGAAAACTAATCTCGATTGCATGTTACATGGCCATATCTTGATCAGTAATTATACCATGGGAGGGGAGTTGACCATGCATGTATGCAACCATGTCTGAAAAAGCCACACAAACGTACATGTATCCTCGTTCGATGACAAATCGCAACCAAACAGTGTTGATTGTCCATGATAATTTACGCCAACAAAAGGGCAAAAGGCATATGTACTTATTCGTGAGATACATGGTATCAAAGGTGACAATATCGTCAAACTCTTTATACGCTTGCCTACATCTATTATCTGCCTAAAATATGTTCTTAAGTCGTGACTCATCGTCAACATCCATACCGAAGTAAAATCCCAAACACCATACTTGCATCTTCGAAAAGTAAGATTGTAATGCTGCAGCGTCTTATTCTCCAAGTCATAACTGTCTCACTTGTTCGATACAGTTGCGATAATCATTTTCCATGCAAGTCATATTCTCATACTCACATGCTTCGACAACTGTCGATTTGAAATTTTTGTGCAATGGAATCCTTACCATGTCATTCAATTCGAGCTTTCGTTTCACATTTGCGCTCAATCCTCGGTTGCATCGATACAACATTGACTTCCAAGGGCTTGTTTTATAATTGACATCGAGGTGGATGGTGTTAATTCTCCATGTTCCATGATCGTCTAACGATGCAGCTATCCTCACTTTACAATGTGTCTGACTTGTTGGTTACGACTTCAAAGATGTGCTTGCATTATTGCTTCTTCGGCCTTCGCAGCTACATGTGAACGTCACATATCTAACAACTCCATCATCTCCCTTTTTTAGTTCCTTTTCCTCACTGGAAAACCTATGGTGTAAGTATATCTCTTATAAAAATCAAACACCTCTTTTTCATCCTCAAACATCATACCCACCTCCGACACTTTCTTTCCATCTTCTCCTAACGTTTCGTCCTCCACAATATTCATATTGTCGGCAACTATCACGCCATCAGAATGCAGTAAAGGATTTTCATTCACGCCTTCCATAGTTTCGTATCCTACAACAAATCAATGATAAAATTGAGCTAAAAAAAACAAATTACAGCATTAATTTCATCTTTAACACCCTAATTTAGAACACTACTTCTGCACAGGACTCTCCCAAATCAACATTGGCTTCCTGTTTAGCTAATATAGATGTTGAAAATCCACCATTTCATACTTAAGCTAATTTCTATACAAGTACTTGAATATTTGCTTACTTTTCATGTATATCACCATATTGTCTTTCCCTTTAGCTAAGTTATAATTTTCAGAAGCCTCGAAAAATTCATATCCTGCTAATTTTGTAAAATAGTTTTTGAATTCTACTAATTTTGTATAATAGTTCTTGAATAGTAAGCACATTACCGTGTGTGGGTAAGATGCGATTGGAAGACACTCTTCAAACGAAAATCAGCTAAGGCTTCGCGGTCGAAGAAGATACCGTGTGTGGGTAAGAAAATGCCGTGTGCGATTGGAAGACACTCTTCAAAAGGAGAATCAACAGAGGTGGGCGTTCGGTCGAGGAAGACAATTCTCCGCTACAGATCGCCTTAGTCTCCGTTTTAAGGGCTTCATTTTTGGAAATGGGGTTTCGCGGGAAGGAGAAATTTTTTCCCTTTGTTGGCTCATTTGTTATGTTTTAGAAAATGTTATATTTCCTCTTATTTCCTTGTATTTTCCTTGCCTTTCTTTTTCGTCCAGCCACATTATCGGTTTTTAAAATTTCTATAAGACCTCTGTGAAATTCACTCTGAACACCCAGCTTTTTTCTTTGAATTAATGTACTTGTAAATTTTCAAGGTAAAAATATTGATGCAGAATGAGGAATCAAAATTGAATATTTTAGTTCAGAACATGTGTGGGCTCACTGTAAACCTTTTTGGATGCTTGTTCGGCACTCTATTGTTGTGTTTGTACACAACCTCTTATGACATCTATGATGCGGGAAGTTTTTGTATTTTTGGATTACCTTCGTCAATGAATAATTGTAATTCTAGTTGATATATAAGCACAACAATTTGTCCGTTTTTTTTGCCTTCCAAGGATATTGTTAACTTTTCAATAGTAAAGACCATACATAGTCACTGACTTGAGCGATTCTTGGGAAGAGGTATGATTTAGTGGATTAGAACCCGGAATCGAATAGAAACTTGTAGTCAAGTTCTTGGACTCTTAAAATCTGACTTTTTTGTAATGTTGATTTTTCTACCAAGTAATGTAGTCTAAAAACAATCACGCTACACTTACATTATTATTTACATTAACTTTTACACTCTTCCATGTGGCAAGATTTACACTTCTAATTTTGAACACATCCAAGAAAAGAAATATATGTTTTAACATATTGATACTGTGCCTGTTTGGGAGCTTTTTTTACCAAATTTTATTCAGAAATTCAACCGCTATTCAGTTATACAGTGTGTGATGTCAGACAACTGTCATAATTGATTGAGGCTGCACGTAAAATATTATCGAAAATATCATTTGTACTATGGTGTAGATTGTAGAGCGTAGATGATATTTTTATACAGGGGTATTAAAGTAATAAATCGTGCATAAATTAGAGAGATGAAGTTAACTCATGTCAAAATTTCAAGAATCAAGCACAATATAACGATTAATTGATATATCACAAATTTCAGGTATTTATTTCACGATCACTCGTGCATACTTTCATAAAAATTGAAAGAAATATGCCTTTATGCTGGACTGAATATGCTAATAGAACGTATCCCATTATAAAAAATTCCTATACAAATACACTTTTAATCAAGAGTACTGAATTTTCTTTAAAATACAAAAATAAAAATAAAATTTCCAATAGCTTAAAGCGGACAGGAATATGCCAATTGGTTTCAATTATTTATCTTCTCTTTCCCTTTCCCCAAAGTTATATTACAATTTCATAGATTTTGTATTGGTCATCCTCGCAACACAAGGAAAAATACGAAATTATTTCAAAAACTTCTCTATCGAGCTGAAACCCTAATTCTCACTGCAATAAGCAAAGAAGAATTTAGAAAGAAGAAAATATGAGGAGAGTGTTTGGTGTAAAGAAAGACAAAGAACCCCCTCCCACCGTTCAAGACGCCTCGGATCGGGTGCGTACCTTTTTACATCTTCCATCTTGCTTAATGATTTGGATTTGGATTCACTTGTACTTGAAGAGTTGGATTTGATTTTATCGTGTGCATCGATTATGTAAGTTGTGATTTTGTTTCCTTAATATTGCACCTCCTTATTGTTATCATTTTCGTGATTTATCTGTCTGTTATATTATCAGTGTGTAGTGTAACTCGTATAGCATTACTTTTTATTATTATTTCTATGTGAATAATTTGTTTTTCCATAGTTGTCAGCATGTCAACAAAGCATGGTAACTGTTTCTATGAAGAAAAGTTTTAGATGATAGTGTTTACAGTTTGGAATTTGTTGGAGAACTGCAAATCTGGAATGTGTTTCGATTCCAAAGTGCTAGGAAGAATGTATACTGGCAAGTTGTAATACAGTAGCTTGTTCTTATCATACACAGACACTAACTAAGCTTTTAACATGTCTATTCTTGAGCATCTATCCAACACTCCTTTGATTGTCCCAACGTATCATAAAATGCGTATTTTCAATACTGGTACTAGGTGCAGGCTCTTTACTCTTCACCTTAACTTGACCACTGAAACTTCTATGTTTAAAAGAAAATATAAGAATGAAATTCTTACCCAAAGGTTTTGGCCTTGATGGTGACGTTGTTTAATTCATCTATAACTGTATTCTATACTTGATATTTCAGGTGTATCATGTATGCAATTCTTTAGTTGCTACATATCAGTAAGTATTCACTCATTAGATTTAATATAATTCTTTTGTGAATTAATATGCACAATGCTTAGTCTTACTACTATTCACTCTGTAAATAGGAAGCAATAAAATTGGTTTCTAATGTGATGAACCATGGCTTTTAAGGGTAGTCTTTCATAGTTGGTGAAATGATAACATCGTTACTTACTTCCAATGTTTTTGTGCATATATGCTGAGTTGATAGCTTTCCTTCCCCTTGGATCTTGATAAATTATAAACTTCCAATTTTGCTGTACATATATTCTGTAAAGTAGATAGCTTTACTTCTTGGATCGTGCTAAATGTTCGTTTGAGATGGTTTCCACTGTTTATATCAGATCAATAAGAGAGGTGATTCAGTTGAGGAGAAGATAAATAAGCTCGATGCTGAATTAGCTAAATACAAAGAACAGATCAAGAAGACCCGACCAGGTCCAGCGCAAGAAGCCGTCAAAGCTCGAGCCATGAGGGTTCTCAAGCAGAAGAGGATGTAAGTACCTCCTCTTTTTATTGGTTCTAAATTTTTCGGAATTAGTAGATACACATTTCGGCAACAGCCGTTGGACATTTTTTTCTTGGTAATGATGTCAAAGGATAAGTTCATGAGTAATGCTATTCATCACTTCTAGTGTTAAACCGCTAGTATTATGTACTAGTCTAGATGATAATTAGATGATAGATTCTTTTAAATGCGAAGTCATATGACTTATTTAATTGAATCTATAAAATTTAACCACCTAGATTGGTGCTAGATAGCCTTATTTTAAGTTCATGCTTGTTCTCAAGGTTGAGTTACCTTGAAGTTTGAATTAAAATCCATGATATCTGGCTATTCTTAGAGCAGGTTGATTGTGCGATATTAGGATTCAGTTGATATGGTTTTAGCGTGTTTAAATAAAATTCTTTAAGAGAATGAAAAAAAAAGTGGGGTGGAAGAGGGGGTGGGGTTTTACCAACTTTGGGTTATCAGCATGCTTAAATGTAGATCTGCTTGTAAGATTGGGAATACATGGATACTTGAAGGGGATATGACACAATAATCAACAAGTATGAGGTTGCATTAGGATTATGTTTCTAGGGAATACATTTTAAAACTTGTCAGACATTTTTAAGAGTTTTAATATTACTGTTCGAGGATCAGGGGAACTGCTGCCATAGGGATTCAAGGTAATCCACCCTCCAAAATAACGGGAGGAAATATTAAGAAGATGTTCATCGGAATCAATAGCCAAAATGAACAATGTTCTATGGAATTCCCAATATAATTCTAACATTAATTAAGAGCAGAAATTGAGAATTGGAGGTTCCATTGAATATGACTTTTACAATCTCCAGATTTCTGAAGTATCATCTCGTTTGAGTGATTTTACTGCATAATACCACAGGTGTACGTTAGTCTTTGTCAACTGCAATCCATATTTCATTGGTTTTGATTTGAATAAAGTTTAAGCTTCTTATTTTCCGTTGTAAAGTTCATAATATGCACTTCATTTAGCAGTTTTGAGAACTACTGTCATAGAGTTGTAGCTCCGAAAACATGATGAACGAGAAGTTAATAATGCTATTTGTATCTAATTGAGGGGAAGATATATGTTTTGAGGGAAAGTGATGCATGACATCCTATTCCAAATAGGATTTCAGATTTCTTGTTATAGGGTTTTATCTCAGTCACAACTTCTTTCTTTACTAGAATAGGATTTTTTTTCTTTCTTTTTAGATTAGGATTTTATTCTCTTTTTAGGATCTTAGTTTTCTTTCCTTTTACCATTTTAGTTCTTTATATTGGTAAAATTAAGGAATTATTTTGCCTAAGTGAACAATGCTTTTACACTTTTCAATCAACCACTTCATTACAATAAACTATTGTCTACATATTTTCAAGTGTTTCAACTTTATTCTAATTTCAAGAATTTAAATTTCACTTCCATTACAAAATTGGTATCAGAGCAAAATTTGTCCTTGGTTGATGGCTGCCTATGGTGGTAGTGGTATGCATTGTATATCAAAGGATTGTAAAATTATCAACCTTGGTCATAAATCTAGAACAAAGGATGGATATTTTCGAAGATGCAACTAAAAAAAGTTTGCAGACTTTGACGACTATGAATTTGGTTATTTCAACAAGCTCAGAACATGGCAACAAGTGGTTAGAGAATTTCTTCGAGTCTCAACAACGTTTGAATACTCACAAGGTATCAATGGTTCTGTGAAAGTCTACCAATGAGATATAAAGAAGACCAATTTGAAGTGCGACAAGAATTTTAAAATAATCATCAACAACGAAATATGCAACATGATAATAGACCATGGGAGTAGTGTGGACATGATATCCAAAGCATTCATTAAAGCTTTAAATTTGAAGAAAAGAAAAATACTCATCTTGCTATCAAGTTTCACTAATTAAAAGGGAGTAAGAAATTCAAAATATGGAGGTATATAAAATTCCACTTTCCATAAAAATATTGCAAAGATGAGATTGTCAGTAATGTTGTATAGATTGGACGATTGTTATGTACTTTGGGGACAACCATGATTCTGTGATGTAGATGTCACTTACATAAATCTAGATAACATGTATGTGTATTGGTGGTACGATAAACAGATTATTCTTTTATCATGTGATGAGGAATTTTGCGAATACCAGTATAAATAAAGAGTAAAGATTTACAAAGCAGCTGTTGTAAAAGATGTCATTTAAGATGATAAGGATGTCACTGACCATTATACTAAAATATAGGTATAAAAGTATGTGCAAGATGGAAACTTGAGACTTGTCGATCCCTTATGCGTGGAAATTGACAATGAATACAAATGTAAGGATGAAAAATATTTCGGCGAAATTGCAATTGAAGACCTCAAGCTCGAGCCTCACTCTAAATAAGTTGAAGTTCAGAATAGTAGAACAGAAAAGTGAATTGAACTTGCCAGTCACGAAGGACTCAAAGGTGAGGTTTGTCAAGTTAAGAATAAAAGTTTTGCAAACCGCTGGGATGCAAATGCCAAGAATTTCACAATCACGAGAAAAATAGTGAAAGAATTATTGTATTTAAGATGTCGTTATTAGAAATAAAAAAGAACATTAGAAGCACAAAGAATAGAAAAATATCAGTGTTTATATGCGCACAACTGGGATTTAAGAATGAGAGATTGAATAAAGCGTCATTTCTAATAGAATGCCCCACACAAAGTGTCCTTAAGGATGAGAAGATGTGCAATATAGGAGCAAAGTTGATGTCATTGCAGAGAATAAAGAGATGGACATCTGTTCAATTTGTGATGTGGCAGAAATTTGAGTATTTTCCTCCTAATTGATTGATTTTCTTTTTCTCAATCAAACTCAAGGACGAGATTTCTTCAAGTAGGGGAGAATGATGTAGGACAAAATAGAATTTCTTGATTAATTACATTCATGTCGTTGGGGTTTGTTCAATATACAAGACTACCCTTTGTGGTCCTGGCCATTACTGTCCACTCAAATTGACCTCTCTATGATAAATGCTCGTTATGTTAACAAATGCTTGGATGGTGTCATATAGGAATGCTAGCATATAGCACAAAAAGGGCTTGAAAATCTACTAATACCCCATGTATTTATTTATGCCGATTGAAGGTTCTGGATGTCCTTTTTTTCTAAAATGTAAATTTGCCTTACAAAATCCTTCTTCTTCCTCGCTTTTCCATTCCCTCAACAAGGGTTCTTCATGTAAATATTAAAAGGGTTAGCTTTTCTTGACAGCCATCATTGATTGGGGAGGACAGCATAATTACTGGAATCACAAGGATTCTTCGTGTATGTTGAACAAACTTCATGGGAGGTGCATGTAATCTGCCTGAAAGAAATAACTGGGGCATAATGGTTATTTTCAAGGGAAAATATATAATCAAAGTGAAAGGTGTTGATTAAACCTTCTCAAGTAAGATAATCATGGGCCAAACCAGAATAATTCTTCTTCTATCTAATCTCTTTCTTTATACTCAAGGAAGATCAAGTTACGAGGCAAAACATGGGGTTCTGAATTACCTTAACTATACCTATATGTGAATGTTATAGGAGCTCTTTACCCTATCTGCTTTCATATTCAACCTGCTCCTGGCTAGATAGATGAGTTCTGTTCCTATAGAAAGAAGTGTAAGATACCGATATTCAAAAAGTTCATTCAGTTTCTTGAAGGTAATGCTTAGTTTTACGGAGATGTAGGATCCTCATCTTTTCAATATCTTCCATCATAGCTACTGGGACACGTATGTCAAAAGCTTAGTGAGAAATTTGAGTGGTATTTCATCTTCTAATACTCAGCTCTCCAATTGTTTCATCAATGGTTACTTTTGAATAATGTGTTAGTAATGATTGGGTTGGTATCTGAGTTATAGATGTATCAAGTGAAAACACATACTTAGGTTTGCATAGGATCTGCACTATATTTAATGGATCTATGTTAATGCTTATGCTACTTGGGTGATATTTCTGCATTTCTAGTAGATAAATTTTGCTGAATTTGTTTGTTATCCCAAATGTTAGATTAATCAGGCACCTTTTATATTCCTTACCTGTTGCTTTAATCGCATTTCACTTTTTAATTGCTGGAAATTTCCTACACTTTGTATAAAGTTAACAGGGTGTTTTATATTGCCATAAAAGTAGTTTTCGTTGATATAATAAGAATATTTATCATCCTTGTATAAGCATTTGTATGTGTTGCTTCATATATAGATGGAAATGAATGCTACACTCAGAAGCACCTTTTTTTTGCTAATTTATCAAGATCTTCCCTGACATTGTTTCTTGGATTTTCTGGAAAGGTATGAAGGTCAACGTGATATGCTCTACAATCAGACATTCAACCTAGATCAAGTTGCATTTGCTGCCGAGGGGATTAAAGATGCGCAACAAACAGTATGTTTTTGGAGTTTGCACATGTTTCTTCTTTCAAATGTCTGATTTTACTTTTTATGACTTGTTTAATCCGTGTTTTAGACTGTTTTTGTGAATTTTACAAGAATGCCAAGTAAAAAACTTCTGACTTCTTACCTGCATAAGGAGTAGTGCATTTCAAGGATACTGAATGATTGTGGTGTTTCTGTTTCCGCGGGTGTGACCAAAATGTGTTGCATGATTTTGAACTTCTGAAGTGTGTAATGCACTGAGCCAACAAGCGTATTACATTTGTCTGGTAAAGTGAAAGGGGCATTTTCCTTTATTTCGATTAGGCAGAGATTTTACTTGTCCTTTCTAGTAATATGTACTCATTATGTATTTTTAAATAAAGATTCATTCAGAGATTTTACTTGACCTTTATAGTAATACTTGTGCGTTTTAAAAGAAATATTCACATTTTTGTTGTCAAGTATTTGTATTCTCAGTTCATCAAGTTCATAGTAAAATATGTTTTCCTTGTTAGCGCCCTGTGGGTCAAAGTTCAAGAGTTGTGAGGCGGAGCTTATTCTGTAACATGATTGGAACGTGCTGCCTACCTCCATAGAGGTAGGAGGATCACCCACCTGTTGTGAGGAAGTTTGTGATTTTGCAGTCTTATCCACGTCCTAAGATTTTTGTATGCCTAATGTTTATGTGCCAATTTAAAGTTGGATATGGATGCTTCATTGCCAAGTTTAGAAAATCAGATGCATTTGATTAGGAATTAAATTATTCAAATATCTAATCTTGCCACATTCTTTCCAGATGTCAGCCTTGAAGACAGCAAACAAAGAGCTCAAGGGAATGATGAAAACTGTGAAAATTCAAGACATAGATGTCTGTATCTTACCCTTATATGTCACTCTTCTATGTGAATAAATTCTTGGATGCTTTTTTCATATTGGCCAGTGTTAATCATATGCAGAATTTACAAGATGATATGATGGACCTCATGGATGTGAGCAATGAGATTCAAGAGTCCCTTGGTAGAAGCTATAGTGTACCTGATGACGTTGATGAGGAAGAGCTCATGGGTGGTAAGATCAATTGTGGACTCTTAATGAGAACATGCACCACTGGACCTTAATAGGATAAGTTTTGATCTTTTGCGTTGCTTTTCATGAGAAAATATGAGGGTTAGAATTGTGCTGCTTTCACATATCTACTAAAATTGTTGAAGTATGGACTTGTTTCTTTCCGTAAAAGGCTGTAGAAGTAAACAAGTATATATCTCATAGTAGTTTCCAGAATGTGGTTGTGTTAGGGAGATCTAAAAGTCTTTTGCAAGTTGTTCTCAAGTACACTTTCTTGATGGGCCAATTTTGGCAGTCTACTCTTTTTAAACCTTTTAGGATATATTCCAATGCAGAGCTTGATGCTTTGGAAGCGGACATGGGGATGGAAACTGAAAGTGATGGAGTGCCTTCTTATCTTCAACCTGATAAGGAATCTGATCTGGATGCAGAGCTCAACCTGCCGTCAGCACCAACAGGGCATGCTCCAGGCCCAGGTAGCAGAACAAATGCACAGGTGACTTCATTTTCCTTCTGGACTAAAGAACTGTTATTCTTCTTATTTCTGAAGTCACAAGTTTCAAGTTCATGATTAAAGCCATCACTTCTTATGCACCATACTCCCTGCTTTAATAAAATAAATTAGGGAAATGGCAATTTCTACATTTTAGTTGTTCCAATTTAACCTATTTATTTGGTACATTAGATGGTGGTGCCCCC
>CAIGRO010083715.1:0-10193 GCA_903798355.1 Fraxinus baroniana | reverse complement strand
ATATGTTATCTTATTATTCAGGTCATTTAAAGTGCAAGCTTAGTGAAGAATAACATTGGCATGGATTACAAAAAAAGTATAATTACTGCAAAAGTTACTTCTTTCTACTTTGTTGTTGTATAGACATCACACGTCTGCATTATTAAGGTTATTAGTCATTAGAAGTTTCCTGTGCTGGTTTAAAGTTTTAGATTTCTTTGATATTATCTGTTATCGAATTGGCATTTTATTCGGTGAATAGCTCCAGGGAGTATCTAAAAGTTGGCAGCGGAGTATCATGTAGCACTGGAAACCAACGAAGTAATGGACAGGTGATGGAAGTCGTAATTATTGTTAGCGAAATACCAATGACAGCCCAATCCTCCTGCTTCAGGGCCTATGATAAGAAAACAGAGGTTTGTTCTTGGTAACAGAGCAATATCTTTCGTATTTAAGAAAATGCAAGTTATTTACGTCATCTATTCTATACCACAATAGGATCAAGAAGATTTAATCAGAAATATCGACAAATTCTTTTGAGGTTCAAAGAATTTTCACTACCAAACGTCTGCTGCAAAGTTACCTGAAGTCTGATCAAGGAATCTACCTGGTAGTTTTGCATGCTCAGTCTATAACTTAAATCAAAACTGAAATCATTACAGCACTGAGCTTCTTCATGCCTCTTCTCTTTGCAATTGCATGTATGCTTTCGAATAATTGGTACCTAATAATGTTTGTTTGACCAGATGGTTGTGAAAACCTGGTCAATACGATCAATCTGAAAATGATCAACAGAAACTAAAATAAGTAAATTTTTATAATTTCCTTGTCAAGAAACCTTATTTTCTCCCATCCTAGTGAGGAAAAAGATATGATGGTATACAAGTAAATATATTGAACTATATGGGCTTGAATATTTGAACTTTACTATATCGATATTACTATCTTTTGTTCTTCTTGTTTTCCTGGTTTGGTTGCTACTAATGGTTCTTACTCCTTACCAAGCATGATAATAGTAAATTATCTTCACGTGTATCTGTACTTCTTGATTGATCTTTAATTTCTCTGTCTAGATCCTGTATTTCAAGGACTACTCACCTTGTTCAATTTCACAATCGTCTCTGGATGCATTAACAAGCGTCAAATGGAAAGATTATGGATTAACCTTAAGGAGCATTGCAGTTCAAGATGGGTGCACATTATTAGAATGGGAGAACTTGCCACCATTTGCACACATTGACATTGTCCTCCACAGTTACCACAAACAATATCCTATTCTATTATAATGAATGCAATCTGTCACAATCTCTTAATTTCTTCACATATCCAACTACGGTGACAGGCTTTTACTTGTAGCGTCTATAATGCATATATGTTTCCTTGTATCTGTTCCTTAACTTGCTGCCACGGTCTTGATACTGCCTTGCAAAGAAAGCAGCCAAGTTGATCAAAGTCTTACCAGAAAAGCTGTCAAGCTTGCATTGAATGATCTGAAGGAAAAGAATGGAGGAGTTCTACTCAGTGAACGTGCACTTAAGGTAGAATAAAGTAGTCTAGCTGCTTAAAAATACTAAAATATTTAGGATCAAGCTAGGAAAATCTTTCGGGAGTGTTCTCAAAGCAGATATCTTATTAGTCAGTTTTTGTGCATCTCTGTCAAGGTTATTTATATAAATATGTAGATAAAATGTCTATGGTGCAATCATATTTGCGATTTCCCAAACACACATTGTAAGTAATGCCTAAAGAAAACCTAAAATATTTTAATAAATACCATCATCATTACTTCAAATATTATGTCTTTATTTCTGGTTTCATGGACGACAGCCTGTTTAATGATAAGACAAAGAATATCATTATCCACAAAATACAGTGTGGTTCATCATTGCATTAATATTAGTCTAAAGCATAAATTGGACTTTCTTTAGTTTATTTTTACTGTATTCCAACACCGTAGTAATTGCTGGAGTTCGCAATGATTAGTAGCAACTAACAAATTTTCTCCTGACATGATGAGTTATATCATCTGAAACCGGGGTTCTTTTAGCCTTTTGGTAATAGTAAATTCTATGGTTTAGGCACGGAATGGTTGATGTTTGTTAATTTCTTTCAAATGAACTATTAGAAAACTTAAAACTATGATGGAATTAACGCATCTGGCCATTTCACCCTCAAAAGTCGAAAGAAAATTATGCCACTAGAAAAAGGTTAGATATGGATCCTTTTTCTACCCAATATATATGGATTGTTCATGATAAAAGATGAACCTCTTTTAAACATGAATATATTCTATCACTTTCCCATAAATTTGTCCCTGAGGTTTTGAAATCTGTTTTCATTTCTCAGATTTGCAATTATGCACCCGATCTTGCCAAAACAATTGCTGGTCTGATCTTGTCTTCAAATGACTTGAGTTTCAAAGGAGAGTGCATTTCTCTTCTCGGATTGCAGTTTCAAGAAATCACAAGAAATGTTGTCGAGGATTGCATCAAAGAGAAGATAATTTCTGCCATAGGGTTAAATGACAGTAAGCCTCAAAGAACCAGAGAAGCTGCATCTTTTCTTTTTGACGATGAAGTAATCCAGGAACTAGATACCCTAGACGGGGAATATGAAGAATGTGAGGAATCTTTTGGTTCTTGAGATCTGAAAGTGTTCTTTGTCATGCATTATTTGACCATGTTTGTTGTAACATACTCATTTTTTGGAGGGCTACATAATTTCAAAAATGACTTGCACTGGATTGGATTGTGCTTTATGCTTATTACGTTGGAGAGTGAAAATTCAGTTTTAGCGTACTGATGTTCTTAATAGTCTCTGATGCTTAAGCCTTTGATCGGTTAATCCTATTTTAATGTGGTGCTCTAGAAGGGTCCATTTTAAGATTGATTATTTTCCAGTTGCTGTGTCTGATGCAATTGACACGCTAAGCCAATTATGTATTATGAAGTGTTTCAGTTGGTAGCATTAATATTTGTTCAGTCAGACATTTCATAGAGTTCGTTGGGTACGAGGATAGGTTGGAGGACAGATTCGAACAAAAGTGTAATCCGAAACAAAGAGTCCTTTTATCATTTCAGATAATAATAGTTGCAAGGAAAAAAACTTGCTCATTTCTTGATTTGCTGCTAGATATATATGATTAGATCAAAATCATACAGCAACAAACTATATATGCTTATTTGTCAGTAGCACACTATTATAAAGATAAATTCTTTCTTTTATGCAGCAGAAGGAGCAGGAATGTAGGATCCTGCAGGCTCAGGCACTGCATCCATGATTGATGGTATTGAGAAGGTATTTTCATCTGAAACTTCAGATTCTTCAGCATTAAAATCAAGAGATGCATCATTATAAATGTCCCACCATTTATTGACTAGCATCTTGATGTCTTCTCTCTCCATGTTGGCTTCTTTGCCTGTGTACCTCCATGGCTTTGATCCCTGTTAGGAAATTAAACCATGTTAGTGAAATATAGTTTTATGCGAGTATAAATAAGCTCCCTAAGGCTTGTCGAGAAAGGTGGACTGTGCAGTTACCAAGCTGCACGTATTGAACAATACAAGTGTAATTTTGGAAGTTTCACGTATAGGAAAATATGTAATTTTTTAGTCATAAGAAAAAATTAACAATTTTCAAGCAAGTTTGAAATAAGTAAATTTAACCTTCTTTTAAGCTTGGCTAAAAAAATGTTAAAGTTCTTGTTCGTTACACTATCTAACGCTACATACAAATACGCACTCATATCTAGAATAGGAAAAGTTTCACTATAGTAATTACTTACAGCAGCACAGTAGTGAACAACTTTGACTTTATCGAGTTCAACATTTTCAGGATGGCGCCATAGCATAGCAAGAACCAGGTTATAAACCAGTGGAATGGGTTTGTAGGTTTGTTGGAAGAACATGTTCAAGAAGTCCTGTCATTTACAAGTAAAACAATTAGAATCTCAGTTCAAAAAATCTTACTTCATGGCATGCTTAAATGGTTTCATTAGTTCTTCAACCAAATTTTATATAGCAATTGGGCCGCACAAGAATGTTAGCCACGGGACACTCGAACCTGGTGGTTTGTTTGGTGAGGTGTAAGGTTCAATACCAGGCTGTAGTAACGAAGTTCAAATTTTATGAGTAGTTGTATTGCCTAGTACTGCGTAACAAACATGCTTAACAGAATATGTATTGTCTAGTATTACCTATCAAACATATCTAAAAGAATAGGTGCATTTATAAATTTACTTACTGAGGACTCACATAATATGTAAAGCAATCTGAACTGAAACCCTAATATAGCTCCTAACATCTAACTGTTTATATACTCGATATTGGCCATTGGGGAGTCATCTAAGTAGCTAGCTGAATACCCATTTTAGCATAATCGCTTTTCTAAGGTTCTGGGAAATCCCAAATTAGATTGAAGCGTTTGATATCATGTAAAAAACACACAAACACAAACACAGCTCACCTGCTCTGCAAATGGTGTTGGAGGAGTGACAGTGAGAGTTTGAAGAAGATTTTCATACGTGAGTCTGTTTGGCTCAAACACAAACATCCCAGCATTGAAATACAATGGAGGAGGTGAACCCATTTCAGCAGGCCATTTAACCTTATCTGGGCACTGTTGGCAATACCCAATGGAGTACTGTGGGGAGTGACTCCATGTCTTCTCGCAGAAGCAATCCATTACAGCATAGAAGTAACCGTTGGGTGCGTCCAAGAGATGGTCTATGTTTTCATAAACTTGGATGTCTGCATCGAGGTATACCATCTTCTTGTACTCCTCGAACTGTATTATTAACGAGAAAAAAAGGATAAAGGTTAGGTGATTACGGTGGTTGTCAATAAGACGATACATTTTATAAAGGTGACAGTCATCTTGGTAGAACATGAGAGGTAGACGCACACACGCACTAAATGGAGTACTCGCAAAAACTGCAATTGAACTCGTGTTAACATAGACGCACACACGCACTAAATGGTCTAATAATTTCGAATGGTGCACTGTGTCCTCACCTTGGTTAATGCTTTCCATGAATATAAGCATATATTCATCAATAACTTAAATGGTATGGCTAAGAAATCTATGCGTATTAACGTATACAAATGGCATGTTTTGTTCAATATTTCATATCGGACAAGATCTCGGACTATTCTAGGAAAGTAGAATCTTAACTTGTGATCTAGACTAGGAAAAGAAGAATAAGATGCTTAAACATGCATGCATGAATAAAAACCCTAGTACCATCATCAATAACGATAGTGTATAATCTATACTTACATTCCATATACGGAGCTTAGAATAATTGATGATGTAATAGGCCATTGCAAACTGAATCTGGTTATCAGGTGGATAAATAGGGTCGATTTCTCGAACGATACAACCTTGTAACCTTAAGATCTCACGATGTTCCTCAGGCACATCAGGTAAAATTGCCACCACAAGAGGGTAAGCACTTTTCACCTTTCTCAACCCTTTAGCCAAACCAACCACTCCCTTATAGTAATCACCGGTGCCAGCCAAGAAAGTCACATAAGCCCGACTTGAGGATTTCAGAGCCATCGATACTTTCCCAGTGCCGATGAAGGCATCTTTAGCTAGTTCTGGGGCCATTTCTTTTGATCTTAGAATGTGTATTCAAGATTCACTAGGATTTTGGTTCTTGTGCTTTGATTGGAAACGTTGGCCCTCCTTATATAGGCCTCCGATGAGATTGACATTCATGCATGTTAAATGAACTTCAAATGAAATTCAAATTAAATATCATAAAATATTTTTGGTTCTTTCTTTCTTTTTCTTTTTCTTCTTTTCTTTTCTTTTTTATGCATTTTGTGTAATGTCGTGGGTCATGTATGGAAGTAATGAATGAACAATATTTGTTCCTTCATCTTACAATTC
Source organism: Fraxinus baroniana (assembly GCA_903798355.1). Classification (NCBI taxonomy): domain Eukaryota; kingdom Viridiplantae; phylum Streptophyta; class Magnoliopsida; order Lamiales; family Oleaceae; genus Fraxinus; species Fraxinus baroniana. The sequence continues at coordinate 4,319 of CAIGRO010083715.1, read as the reverse complement.
ATAAATCATGATCTAGCCTTTTCACCTGATGAACGGCTAGGATTTAACTGGTATTAGTAATGTTCAGTTGGAAATTTATAAATATAGTTTTGCTTTACTTATATTTTTGGTTGACAATTTTGTTTACATTTCATAATGTGACACACAATTTTGCTATTGATTTCAACAACATATAAACCAATCAATGATCTCGATTTTGTCACATCATCGTAAACGTCCATACGTTTGACATTTCTTGTGGAAAACGTCCCTACATTTTATTTTTTCGTATTTTCGTCCTTATTTCAACGTTTCATTGCGGAAAACAAGCTTAATAGCACAAAATGTCCTTACGTTTGACACTTTTTGTGGAATACGATTCATTTTTATTTTATTTTTTGCATTTTCGTCCTTATTTCAACGTTTCATTACTAAAAACATCATTTTCACCATTTTTTTAACGAAAATGACCAATATACCCATCTATTTATATTTTAATAATTTATTTGGACTTATTTGCACTTTTTAAAAAAGTTCAGGAGTAAGATTTTAATTTGTTCATTATTTTTCTCTTTATTTTTATTTATTTAAATAGAATGGTATATTGATCATTTTACGTTAAAAAAATGGTGAAAGGGATGTTTCCCGCAATGAAACGTTGAAATAAGGACGAAAATGCAAAAAAAATGAAACGTATGAACATTTTCCACAAGAAATGTCAAACGTAGGGACGTTTTGTGCTTATTTTTTCTGCAATGAAACGCTGAAATAAGGACGAAAATGCGAAAAATTGAAATGTAGAAACGTTTTCCACAAGTAGTATCAAACGTAAGGATGTTTTGTGCTATTAAGTCTTCTTACAATAATATTCTATTGATTTCAACAACATATAAAATAATCAATGATCTCGATTTTGTCACATCATAGAATGTCAAGCTAGTTGTACACGATGGACGTACACCTATTTTAATTATCACAAGGCTTAATAGCACAAAACGTCCTTACGTTTGACACTTCTTGTGGAAAACATCCCTACATTTTATTTTTTCGTATTTTCGTCCTTATTTCAACGTTTCATTGCGGAAAACAAGCTTAATAACACAAAATGTCCTTACGTTTGAGACTTCTTGTGGAATATGGTTCATTTTTATTTTTTTTGCATTTTCGTCCTTATTTCAACGTTTCATTACGAAAAACATCATTTTCACCATTTTTTTAACGAAAATGACCAATATACCCTTCTATTTATAATTTAATAATTTATTTGGACTTATTTGCACTTTTTAAAAAGTTCAGGAGTAAGATTTTAATTTGTTCATTATTTTTCTCTTTATTTTTATTTATTTAAATAGAATGGTATATTGATCATTTTACGTTAAAAAAATGTGAAAGGGATGTTTCCCGCAATGAAACGTTAAAATAAGGACGAAAATGAAAAAAAATGAAACATATGAACATTTTCCACAAGAAGTGTCAAACGTAGGGACGTTTTGTGCTATGAAGTATTTTTTCTGCAATGAAACGTTGAAATAAGGACGAAAATGCGAAAAATTAAAACGTAGAAACGTTTTCCACAAGTAGTATCAAACGTAAGGACATTTTGTACTATTAAGTCTTCTTACAATAATATTCTTTCAAGCTTTTTCATTTTTGTATTTTTGTGTCTTTTTCTTTTAATAATTCTCTGATAGCAATGACCTGACTGCTTAAACGAGATGGCATCAAGTGGGTGTCACCGTCTTTTCGGAATATATTCAGAATTAAAAGGGACGATTGCATTATAGGTCCTCAATTTATTGCTCCAGTAACAAGCTGGTGATTATAGTTTCTTAAACCGTCTCCAAAATAAAGGAGTCTTGTCTTGTTAGATTGTCACGTAACTTCCACATTTGCAACTTTTGTAACTTGAATACATTTAGATGGCTTTAATTGATTTGTCATTATAATTGTTATCTTAAGTATAAGATTTAAGATAGCAAATTACTTGATGATACATCATGAATAATCAGTCTAGAAATTTGAAATGAATCGTGTTTTTACGAACGCAATTTGACAATTTAATAAAAGTTTGTACAACACAACTATAGTGAAAATTGGTGACAAACTTGGTATTAAGCAATAAGCGACAATAATTAATGAATTTTTTACGTTGAAAACTTGTAGTTAACTATAAATACTAATGACAAAAACCCAATAAAAGATATTCGAAAAAATTATTAAATATAATTTTCTATATATTCAGAAGGGTGGCACACTTTTCAAGAGAACGTGGGTACAAATTTGTGTTTAAAAGTAGCAATGATTGGAAAAAATAAAAAAATAAAAAAATAAAATCAAATTTTGTATAAGTTTGAAAAGAGTTCTATCTTCTGACTTCTATGTGCAATCACTTTTTTATCTGAATTATTTTTTATTTTTTTTTGTCTTTCCTCTTGCTTTAGCCCTGCATGGTCGAATAAGTGCAGCCGCCAAAGGTATTCCCTGGGAAGGTTTCTTGGTATCATTTTAATGCACTTTAAATCTAGAATCATGCACCTTTTATAACTTTTTTTTTTAATTAATGAAATCCTTGTAATAGAATAAGAAAACTCTATCGTGNCCGCCAAAGGTATTCCCTGGGAAGGTTTCTTGGTATCATTTTAATGCACTTTAAATCTAGAATCATGCACCTTTTATAACTTTTTTTTTTTTAATTAATGAAATCCTTGTAATAGAATAAGAAAACTCTATCGTGTAACAAACAAATATAATTTAGTGAAGTGAATTTATTTATATTCACACTCTTCAAATGGGATACTTAACTTATTAGCTATAATACTACATGTATCGATACACACATCACCTACCATCAATCGTTTACAATTCGAACAATTCGATATCTAATCCCATTATGTGGAATCTTGATATAGAATACACTTAAAAGACATTGGATAGACACGTAAAGATATAAGTACGATTAAAGATAAAAAATTATATTGAAACATGTTAAGCGTACTTGTATGGCTAACTCACTATTGAAAATTCATTAGGAGACTAATGAAGCTACAATATTTTCTTAAGCTTACACTTTTCGACAACTTCTAGTATTGAGTCTTTTGTAGTGTCTTTTGAACCCATATGTGACTTCTCCATGTGAATGTATTTTAGGGTGTATTAATTACAAGTATCAAATTTGGATGGAAAGAAAATACATTCTAGACAATTGAATTGTCTAAAACTTATTTGCATGTAAATTATTAATTAAATGTGTTTGATTGATTTAATTTTCAATATAGAAAATGTTATATTTGTCAATCTTTTATTAGTAGGTAGATTGGGAGGAGGCAAATGAGAGAGTGCGTGCAAGTGAATTATCTAAAGGAAAAATTTCATTATTTTCGAAGAAAATATGATCACGTGACTAAAAGTAGGAAAATATTTTTCATAAAAAAATCAATCAAACAGTACAAAAGTATGAATTTGGATTGAAAAAATGCATTTTTCATGGAAAATATTGACAGTCAAATTCATCATTACTGTTTAGAAGGATACATCAATCACTAATATGTAACGAATACAGTACCTAATTTTTTGAATAAATTCATCGTTCATACTTTATTATAGACAACTAGTATTTTTCCTCTCATGGCTACATTCTTTTAGTGATGATCACTAGTATATATAATATGCAATCACTCTATTTATGTTCACCTAGTTTTTCCATACTTCCCAATTTTGTAAATTTTGCTATGATTTGATCGGTGTACTAAAGTTAATATCAACATCATGAAATTCGCATCACTGATATACAAAGATCCAATCTTTAATAAAAGGAAATAAAAAAAAAAAAAGGACATTCAAGTAATCAAGAACATATGGAACTATATTCAATGGCCAAGTGGGAAAACTCGAAAAGTAAAAGAATATATTTCATCTCAAAGCCTTGAAGATACCATCATGCCTTTTGTGCCATGTAAATATTTATGCTCCTTGGATTTTCATGTACATGCAATATCTCTCCGCAACTTGCTAAGTCCCTGTTTGACGGTAATGATATTTTGAATAGTGATTTTTTGAAAATTGCGTGAAAAATGGAGAAAGATTTTAATTTACGTACAAAATATTTTATTTTGTTAATGATTGGTTGACAGTGAGTTTGAAAATTAAAGAATTTTATTTAAATGAAGACAAACATGGACTGATTTTATTCAGTATTCCGATGAGCAGGGGCGGACCCACGAAGGGCCCAGCGGGGGCGGCCGCCCCCACTGATTTATTTTCAATTTTTTTAGTTTATTTTCTATCTCGAATGCAGCCGCATTTGGTGAAACTCATGTTTTGTCTGTAATCTTTTTCTCTTT
>CAIGRO010083688.1:0-11528 GCA_903798355.1 Fraxinus baroniana | reverse complement strand
CTGGAATTCATTTTCTTTCCCCCCATTTTCCACCCTACCAATCAAACGGACCCTTAGATCTTTTTTATTGAGGATTGTTCAAGTTAGTGATAAAAATATTAATGCTGCAAAATTTTATTAGTCATTTCACTTCTAGTTTGATTTTGATTGTTAATGAATTGGTTTTCTGGTTTCTGCTATGGATTTGGATTTTCTTCTTTACCTTTGTGCTCTCCTCAATATTGATACAAAATACAAATAATGAATACGATCATTTTCAGATATTTTTGATAAGAATTTGGCTTGTCTTGGATAATGAGGGCGAAGTTTGTAACTAATGGAATAGATCTTGGAATCAAGTATCAAATAGACCCTTAATCGAATGTATAAAAATGAAATCATAATTTGTATGATTAAGTCATGCATGTGTGCTATGTAGAAGAAATTTCCTGACAGTTAACTTCAGTAGAGAAGTGTCATCGCTGTGAACTGTAGCAGTTCACCACAGTAATTCTCGGCAGATGGGAGAATCTTGACGGATGAACTGTCGAGACCCGAAAGTTCTTCTCAGTTTTTCTCGATACATTGACAATTCCACATGTCGAACATTAGTTCATCCGAGCATAATATGTACGTTTCGCATTAACATGTACGAATTATTGTGTACCACAATTTTTTATTTGTTTTCGTACAATTGTAATATATTGTTTCGTGTGTTCTGATTTTCGTACTATTGTTGATATTCGTTTTATTTTCTTATATGATATTCGTATTGTTTCGTTAAATTGTGTTTCGTAAGTTGTTGTTGTACCTTGGTATCAACATATACCACATATCACGATCTAGAATTTTTTTTCATTTTCTTATTGTTGCTTGCAGAAGAGATGAATTTCGAATTCATGATTCTAAAAAATGCAAGGTTGCGGGCCTGCATTTCGCAGCGAAGTATCCTGAAGTACGTAAAAAGAGTCATGGACCATTTGGATGAGCGGTAGTGCCAAGACTTCTGCAATTCATGCATCGGGTTCTGCCGAGGTTAGAGAAATTCAATTCAATATGTATTAAAATTAATAATTCAATACAGTTGTAGATCTCCAATTGGATCTTCACACGGATAAACATTATTGGAAAACATTCATGTAAAAATATCCCTTTAGCTGCTTAAATTTCACGTATTATAAACTTGGGAATTATATGGTTGTGTACAAATGAATAAGTGTCAAATTCTTTTGTATTCACTTTTGTCAGTGATGATTGGTAACAGTCTTTACCAAAGAGTTAGCAGCAACATGTCCCTTATGTCTTGTATGTGTAGTTACAGTTTGTAATTTGTGCCAACTGTCGAGAACGATAGAAACAATCTGTCGCAAACGACAGGTGAATTGTCGGGTTGTCATGCAGTATTATGTCAATGAATCCATATTTTAGTTGCGAATGTAAACATGTATACTACTGTCTGCAAATGATAATGGATTTCGAATGATAATGTAAGTTGGAAATAATAATATGCGAACATAACGAGTAATAATGTCTGTAAATGATAACATAACTTCAGATTGTACACCAACTCTACCGAAGCAAGTGCATTTCTTGAGTCGTGTGGTAAACTCATATTTGGATCGCTTACGTCATGTGGGTGGTCTATTCAAGTTCGGGATTTTGAACTTCAATTCAATTTGAGTGCGTGGATCAAAAATACCAAGTTTGTCCTTCAATTGTAGCACGAGTTCGGTTAAGGTAATACTTGTTGGCACTAAAATGGAAGTGGTTTTATCCCCTCTCCACTTCCATTATTCATCCACATGAACAAACTGTCCGTCATACGACACGGTAAATTTTAAATGATTACTCATATCTGAAATGTTGGGATTGCAACGATAAAAATTCCGCACAATAAATATGTCTACATTTAATAATATGAATGTAGAACTTTCGAATATTGAAATTCATGGAGTAGCAGAAGGTGAAATCAAGGATGTGTCAACAATTTTCAAGTGTCGAACTTGGCACTTAAATTGTCTATCCCGACGGTTCAGAAATGTCGGGTTCGACTGTTCAAAAATGTCTAAACCGACTATTTCAAGAGAATTATTAGACAGATGAACTGTAGGAACTGTCGAAAAATTTGAAAACATGTATTTGATACATTTGAACAATTATTGAAAACATTAATGGTGATAATCAATTATCGACTACAACATGAAAATATCTTCCTATTAATAAATAACTCAATGCTTCATTAAATATGAAATCCTTCATTTTTATATAGGATAATGATATTTTTATTCTTCAAAAATATTTCAAAATCCAAACAAATCAATGAATAATAATTTCAAAAATTTATCCTATTGCATTTGATCATATTGTATTTAACATCTAGAAAATAGTAATCTATAAAGATAAAATTATAAATAATTTGTAATGGCTAATATCTCAAAATAGATAATGAATTCAATAGTAATGTATTCTTGATCAACGAATGAAAAAAATGGAAAAGAAGTTAGGGTTTGTTAATGGGAAGAAGATGTGTGGTTATGTAAATATTTCAAATTCTTTTTTTAATAATATTTAAATTAAATCATCACATCATAACATTAATTACATTCGAATCAAACATTAAATGATCCTAAAAAAGTGTTATTAAGGATAATTTGGACATTTTGCACCAAAAAAGTTACATTTTTGCTCACAAAAAGTGAAAATGACAAATTTTTTAAAATTTTCAAATTTAGTAACATTTATAAAAATTCCCCCCTTTTAAATATGGAATTCTAAAGGTTTGAGCCTTTATTTTTAGTGAAGGAAGAAGGGATCATTTTAGCATCTATTTATTTTTCGTATTTATCCAAAGATGATCTTCCAGAACGAAAGTCATTGATCAATAGTCATACAAGGCGATCAATGAAAGGCTATCGAAAATCATGAATTGAAGATCTCTTGCTTCTACTTACTTTTGTTATCACATCAACTGCTTTCAACATGTTCTCTTAAAATGAAGATCAATATTCGACGAATAAATGATCATTATTCTTGCACAATCTCGAGTTGCAGGGCAATAGCTTTCTTAAGATGCAGAGTAGCACTAGTTATACTGCTTGCGAGGTGGTGACTTAGCAACCTGGCTAGGCCAACTACTGAAATTAACATGTACTGGCACACGTTGACGCGAGCCACCAAGCTGCTAAAGGGCCGTCGAGCGAGCTATCTGGTGCAATGTCGATTGGTGTGATACTATCCTCTTCATCGAGTATAATCTTATTTTTCAACTTTCCTAATTTATCCCTGACTTAATAAATGAAGCCTCTTATAACATCTCGAACAAATGCTTTATATCCCTAAAGAGCACGTTTTAAAATATATAGTGTGTCTTGAATTTTTATGAAAAGAACAAAGATCAAATAGTCCAATAATAATACACTTTCTATTCTATTAATACCTATGACCAAACATTTTATTCGCTTGCTTTCTTCTAAAAACAGTGCATAGAAAATGAAAATTGTGTTTTTCCTGTTAAGCTCGTGTATGGGCTTTATTAAAATGTGTTCTCGGAGAAAAATGTACTTTGAAATGTTGATTTTTTAAAAAATGTATAATTAGAAAAAAATGTTTTAAATTTACATGCAATATTATTTTATTGAAAAATACGTGATTGAAAAGAAGAGAACGTTTATGAAGCCCAACCAAGAGCAAAAGTAATAGATAAGAGAGGGAATTTGACTTTTTATATTTGAATAGTCACACCCACTATTTTCTTTAATTTTTAGGGATAAAAAAGAATGTCGTGGATTCCACTGCCACTCTTTTGTTTAATTTACACCATTCTTTTTCTTAAAAAGAAAATCCATTTATTATTATTCTGAACGTTACGGGGAGGCCGCTTTTACTCTCATTATTTTTTCATTCTATCAATCCATCCCAAAATACATTTGTAAATACAATTTACATATGAAATCAACCAATCAAAGGTCCAATCTCCATTTTCCAAGTAACAATGAAAAAATAAATAATTCAATACCTATAAAAAAAATATTTAAATCAAAAGGCTGGCTGATGATGTTGCCACAGCGTGGCTTCTGCTTCTGGGATACTTGAATTCCCTCTTCGAATTCACGTTCATATCTCCAAAGTAACAACACGGACGATCTTCATCGATACTCCCCATGGCCACGCTGCTACTCCTCGGCATCTCTACCCTTGAAACCGCCCCGACTTTATTCTGTTGTTGCAGGTACAACTCCAAATCCAGGTCAGTTCTCCGGTTTGACGAAGCCCGAACGAGCTCCCTGAAATCCTCGCTTTCCGACGACAAGGATGACCTTACGCTGTAGCTCTTTGGCAGGCCACGCATGTTCGTGGGACGATAATTGGCCATGTCTGAGCAATCTGTAATGCTTCTCACATAGAAATCCCGGGCTTTGAGTAGAGCCCGATAGGGAATTGTAATGACTCTGATAAAACTGTTTTGGCGGCTAACTTTAGATTTCATGATCTGAGTTTGCTGGATTCTTCTGAGGAAAAAAGACTTGATTAAGCAACTTATAAGTATTTATGACAAAGATGGCGTAGAGAGGAGGTTTTTTGTGATTGAGATATGAAAAATGATATTTATATGGGATAAAAGTATAAAAACAGAATGCGAACGTGGAAATTTCTCACAGCACACTGGATAAGAATTATCTATGGGTAAATTTCTTCTGCCGTCACCGAACTTGTACAAAACTGTCAATTGTGCTACTCGACTTTGATTTAATTTTAAATTTCCCCATACAGATTCAACCCAATGTCAAAATGGCCAAAGGTCACGAATAATGAGTAAGGGGTCTAAAATGACCAAAATCACCAAGCAAGAAAGACGCCCTTCACATTCGGATTCTAGCTATATGATCTTCAGACGATAGAAAGTCAACATCTTCTTTAGAAGTAGATAGTTACTTAATCTTCAAGGGCAAGCCTTCCTATCACCGACATCTCACAAATTGATGAAATTTGCTTAATTAACCGTTATAGATTTTTCATGTACCGAAGACTGGAGAGTCATGCCAATTTACCACTACACTATATCATAAAATGTTGGAAATGAAGTTAACTAAATTGGTTTGATCAAATTTTGACCAAATATTTGAGTGGGTTCTACGATCGATTATTGAGAGTTTATGGTCGAACGCGCTCTGCTCGGCAAGTAGATAGTCATAGTGTATTTTGTTTTGTAAAAATCATTTTCTGGATGAGTGGGACCTTAGAATCAAAAGTTAACTTGAAAATTAGATATTATTGATTTGGATATTGGAGGAAAAGTAGAAAACTTTGTCGCATATTGAAAGATTGAAGGATATGTTACCTATTCTTATAAATTATGTTTGAGTCTTGGATTTGGACTCCAAAGAGTACCACAAATCTTTGAAACGAAGGAGGCCTAGATTTTAGTTGGTTGGATTCAAAGTCATGCTCGTCGCCGCCCGTCGTGCAAGCTCATGGGTCATGAACTGGACTTGGCTGAGACTATCCAGAACATACACGTCTATCTTTTCAGGTGTATTGTTCCTTCAAACACAACTTTTGATTATTATAATTTATAACTAGACCCCCAAGTTCCTGCATAATTTATTCATTCCTTTCATCTTACTTCTACTATTTGTCTACCCAGCATTCTTAGAAATATATTCTGCATCGATCCTTTCTTCATGGAAAGCATACAAGATACATGTCCGGTTCATCGTTTCTTCCGGTTTGAAGTGTTGCTGAGATTGTTATATCTTAAGATACGATTGTCGTTCAACAATACATATTTATTTTAAGGATAATGAGTTGAGCTCCTGTCTCGATTTACAATTTTCTTCTACATTTTCAATTTTTGCATTTTTCTATTTTCAAATAAGTGCTTTGCATGCATTTAGTCTATACTTGAATCTAAAATTAGTCGGAATATAATTTATGCATTAAAATATGGATTAATCTATTTTGTACATTCTTTCTTGACATCTTGGATGACATTTCCCTTATGTGTAGAAAATGTGATTATTGATTGGAAAAAACTTGTTAAAATCAACGTACAAAAAGCTGTCAACTCACAGAATGTCATCCATTATGTCAAACTAAATGTACATCAAGCAAAACTCTGAAAATATACCAACAATAAAAGTGTTAAGATATAATGACAAATATTTTAACCTCTTAATTTAGAGATATCGTCATGACTCTTGTTTTACCATTTCTATTTCTAGATTGTATTACGGAGATTATGTTGAAAATGGATTGCAATATGACTGTCAACTAAACATTTCTTTGTCAGTTTGGAGGACAATAGGTGACATGAAACTAAATTGAAGATTAGTGACCTAATTGAGATAAATTAAAATTTAATGATCCAATTGAAATTTCGCTCAAAGGTTAGTGACCGTTATTGAGTTTTTCCCATTATCTATTATAAAATTGAAAAGGATAAGCATAAATGATTGTATATAGAGTCAGCTAAACGACGTAGTTTTGCCAAACTTGACAAATAATGTTGATTCGAATGCAATACTATTTTCAAACTTTTGACTTTAATTCGCGCAACCATTTTGATCTCATCCATTAATCATCATATTCTTGAACCAGTTTCAACTTTCATAATCAAATGGTAGGCTTCGCTTCGTTTTCCATTTGTCTACGTTTCTTAAAAAGAAATATTCTAATATATTTTAGGCATACAATTTCTTATAAGATTAAAATCATAAATTAATTATGCATTGACTAAGAATAATATATATGAAAAGGTACGGAATCCAACAATTCAATGAGTAAACGTGTTTAAACTAAAGAAGTAGTCAATAATTTATTAGAAGTAATAATTTATGGATAAGAAGCAACAATAATTATTCCAAGAATATGAATTTCTTATAATTGATAGTGAAAATGGCTTTCAACGTGATAATAGTATATACCTAAAACCTTGCTAACACGTTGTTGTATAAATATTGAACTCGACTAATTAATAATAGTATGTAGATGAGGACTTTTAAAACATTTTTTTTAAAATAATATTATGATCTAACACCGTTCACACTTAACATAAATAATTATAAATTGGGATTATACTATTGAAATAAACATGTGAAAAATGGTGTTATTCTGGGAATTTTTCTGGTCGTATTTGTTCTAAAATACTTGTACTTTTCTAAAGATTTTGAATTTTTTCTTTTAGGAGATTACGTTCAAAATTTTGAATTTTAATATTCTTTTTAATTGTTGAACGAGATTTATTACAATTTGATATGTGTCTTACTTAAAACCCCTAAAAGACAACTAATAATTGACCCGTGGCTCTCCACCTCAAAATGTCAATATTATTATGAATAGTCGTTTTACCCTTTTATTTATTAATTTTTGTTTTCTTATAATGTGAAATTTTACCTTGACATTCTTGTGCAAAATTATAAATTTCTTGAGAACATATATCAATTCTTAGAATGTGACTATTCTTCAGAAGAAATTGACAGCTCATCTAAGCATTTTGGACAATGATCCATAAAATTTAAAATTTTATTTATAAATAATATTAAGGATAATCCCACGTTGAATTGAATGTTAATAATAAAATACGTATAAAAATTTGAGCAGCTCTTATTAACTATATTGACATTTTAAGAAAAAACTACGAGTCTACTATGATACTGCACCCTCTAAGCTCACATTAACAAATTGATTCATTTAAATCTTAAACGAGGGATTAGATTTTAAGATTGATGTTCTCCAATAAGCCACATCTTGTGGTGATATATTAAGAGTAAATCTCATATTGGTTAAATATAAAATTACTGTTATTCTTTTTAATAAGATCGATATTTTATGATAGAACACCGATAATTTAAACATTATGTAGAAATAATTACTTTTCATACAACCATTAACAAGATTCATACAAATCTAGGGGTGTGTCTTAGACTAGCAATTTGTTTTGATACAAATCTAGGGGTGCCGACCAACAAGGTTTTAGTGGATAAATACTAGTTTCAAGGGTGGTGGGGCCTGACAAATACAAATAAACAAAAATTTCAAGTCCACTAAAAGTAAAATGACACGTTTTAGGATATTACTATACAATAATAATTGAGCAAGTCAAGTCTTGAATGCTTACTTTACTTGAATAATCTTGCTATTCAACTTGGCTTGCTTCAAAAGGGAAATAGTAGAAAAGGTAGAAAGTATGGAATAATGAAAAAGGCAAAGAAATGATTTTTGTTGTACATATAATTAGTAAGGAAATAATTCTAGTCTCATTACCATTGTAATAGGAGGTGAGTTCAATTATAATATTTGAGTTTATCTTTTGAATTTTGTCACTTGTACGTAAAAAATGTACATAATGATTACATAATATATATAATGGGGGGAATTGGATGAAAAATTGATTGTATTTTAAAATGACAAGTGATAAAATTTTATATGACATTATATAAATCTTGATATACATATAACAAAATTTTTATTTTTTATTCTTGTATTTATATGATCAATTTTCTTTCACAACACGGTGTCGAGGCCAAATTGATTTTTTTCTTTTCTTTTTTTTTTTTTTTTTTTTTTTTTTGGTTGAGTGAATTGATGTTTAAGGAACATCATGATAATAAAATTCTATTAATTTAATTGATGTATGAAGAGTTTCACACATAAAAGAAAATATTATTTTATTACTAAGATACACTTTTAACCAATTTCAACAGTGATGGCCTCTTTCATAATGCAATTTACAATTGACGAGAATAATATTTTTGAACTAGTATTTTAATTCATAATTAATAAACTATCTAAATTACCAACATTCAGCAACACCACAGAAAATTTCCCTTTGCCCTTTCTCAAATCAATGGAAATCTTTCCAACCCCAAATCACTCTCCTCTCTCGAACGCCACCACTGTTTCTTCTCATTACAAATGTCACAACCCCAAAATCTTTCATCGTCTTCTCCTATTCTTTTGTATATTCTTCCCCTAACCGAGTTGTATGTAATTATTCTCCTATTTCAAAAGCTACCACAGCAGGAGAACAACCACCACCGCGAACAGCTCCGTCGCAAATAGCCTCCACTGCGAACAACCCATTCAATGAACCAATATCTCAGTGCTCTATCTTCAAGTGAGAAGGTTTGATCAATTTCTATTTTTACTAGGATTTTTATGTAGAAAATGTTGGCTTTTCGACATGTAAATTCATCCTAAGTAGTAGGGGTTTTTTTTTTTTTTTTTTGATATAGCTAGGCAGCACATCCATTCACGTAACACGTTTCTCACATGCATATATGATATGATTATATCCTTATCTCGCGTTTTCAACTAACCCACGACTTTGGTAACAGGGGAGAAGTAGACCACTCGATATAATTATTTAAATTAATTTACTATACTTTATCTGGACAATGTTCCAATTTCTTTTCTCACTTTTTTTATAGAACATTCTCTCAATAACTTTGTCCCTTGCTGACTTTACTGTATAATTATGCTGTCTTAGATTTGTAGTTTCCTAAAGTAACCTTTTTTTTTTTTTTTTTTTCCCCCACCCCACCCCACCCCACCCCGGGTAATTGACGCAAAACATTCATACCTATGACGGGTTTTGTGAAAAACGTCCATACGTTTGATTTTTTGGTGTAGAACGTCCTTATCTTTGCATTTTCTTGTGCAAAAAGTTATTTTCACCAATTTTTAACATAAAATGACCATTATACCCTCCTATATAAATAAAACAAAAAAGAAAAGAAAAGAACAATAAAGAATAAATTGTAATCTTACGCCTAATTTTTTTAAAAAGTGCAACTGAATCCAAATAAATTATTAAAATATAAAAAATAACTAAGCATCCTCTTTTTGAAGTAAATAGCCTTCCATAAATCAATCGACAACAAAGAGTACATTGGGGGGCATAGATTTAATTCCTCCTAAACTAATATTAGAAAATATACATAATTTAAGGTTAATCATTGTCTGAATCTATCAAGAATCCTATCTCATTTTGGTAAGTCTTCCCCATATCCCATTCTTCGATAATCCCTCAAGAAAGTACTGAATTTCATTCTTATATTATTCCTTTTACTCTCTTGAAACGAATCTAGAAATCTTGATCTCCAGCTGTATACTCGCTACCCAGTTCGGGTTTTTAGCAAGAAACCCATTATGCTAGATCGAGTCCTCCGTCCCCGTCGTGCCCGGAAATTCCAGAGATCCGGGAAACGTTTTCTTACATCCGCCGGCAATCGGAGCCCCGCCGAGTGCTGGAAGAGGCGGAGACTGATAAAATGGGAGTAATAATTATGCAGAATTTTATATAAGAAAGATCTTGAAGGATGAAGATGATGGGATTGAAGAATTCAAGGGGGATCCTTCGCCCATGGTGATGGCGTTCGACGGCTTGGGATATGGGATCTTTCATTGCATTTTTCTAGAAGTATATTCTGCTTCCCAAATCCCAATCCTTCACGCACACTTTTGAATTTGTAGCAATTTTCGTCATTGTTCATTTATGTTTGGTTTTCCTGTTGTGTTGGAGCCATCTTTAATGTATTGTCAGCCGTGAATTCTTTGGTTATGCAATATTTATTGTTACTCGTATAAATAATAGTAAAATAAACGTACCACGTGGCAAGTTGACAAAATTCACATATAGCATAAGGGCGTGACGACCCGATTTTATGCGCGTCGAGGTGAGCTCAATGTAAGAGCTGCTAACCCAATCTCGATCTCCTTTCGCCGAGACCCCCAATATGAATTCATCCTTGGCAAGGCGGTTAGTCAACCAATAGCGGACCTTAGGGTCCGGTCCAGTTTGGTTCCGAATCGAACCGAAAATTTTCAGGTATTTAGTAAATAGAACCGTTGGGTCCAAATAAATTTTGTAACCGTTCAGGTTCGGTTCCTTTCGGATCCGTACCATAATTAAATTTTTTAACATTTATTACAATACTACATAAATACCACTAATGACATATTCAATATCAACTTTTACAAATTAACGTAATCCAAATATCCAATTTACATTTTCGGGACATAATGCTCTTTCGGTTATATCATGCAACTTGTGCAAAATGTTTTGTCCTCACCTTTATAAGGGATGCAGCTTCTTCGTCAATTTGCACTACAACGGTGCTTCGAATCGATGGATAGGTCAATAGGGAAACTCAGACTCGGTGGCGGCTTCAATTTGGGATATGTAGGTTTTCAATTCCATTTGGGGCTGCGGTTCCCGATTGTACATTTGTATGTACATATATGAAGAAAATGTAGGATAAAAAACTATTATAAAGGGTTTCATCTTGAGCTGAAAATGAAACTTATAAGGGAAAAATTCATGGATCATGTATTATCTTTCATGAAATAAAAAATCAGGCCTCAATATTTAAATTTACAAAAGTTAGGTTTTTCTATGAATTAATTAATTATATTTTACAATTAATTTATTAAATTAAATATTTAATTGTAATATAATATAATTGACCCACCACCCCCCCCCCCCCCCCCCCCCCCCCCCCCCCCCCCCCCCCCCCCCCCCCCCCCCCCCCCACTCCCCCCCCCCCCGC
>CAIGRO010083631.1:0-11083 GCA_903798355.1 Fraxinus baroniana | reverse complement strand
TTTTCCAATTGCTTTGAAACAATTCCAAAACTAAAATAAGATAAAAATAACCGATGTTAAGTAACATGTAATAATAAAATGACACAAAAGCTTAGTAAAATGATCTCGAATAAGTGCACAAAAATGCACTTATCAAACACAACTCCGAAAACTATCAAGGAAGTGTATTCTTAACAAATAAAAATAGAGAAAATGAGAAAGGATTTGTTTAATTCAAACTTCCTTTTATTTAATTGTGTGGTATTTGAAATAAACAATGTTGGGAAATTTACAGCAAAAATTTCCGGCCTTCAGAATGCAAACACAAATAACATAAATAAATTCTACTTAAATAACTAAGTACATGAATTGTGTAATTCATGAACCATAATACTAAGTACATGAACTAGAATGTTTATTAACCAAGACATACATGCATCTAGCTTATATATTTCGATAATATCATGGAAGTGATTAAATTTACCTGCAGTGGAGAGTCTCCTGATGCCGGTTTCACACCTGTCACAGAGCATCCCATAATCAAGCCATGACGACGGACACCACGGTACCATTTAGGACTGATCCTCTTTAGTTGAACATCTTTAAAGCCAGCCTTTTGAAACCATTCAATATACTCTTCTTCCTTTGGAAAGATCATCCACATGTAAGCAAAGAAGCGAGAAAGCCAAAAGGTTGGATACACAAGGCCAATGAGGCAGGCTTTGCCCCCAAGTTTTAGTACTCTGTATGCTTCCTTGATACCGCGCTGTGGATCTGGCCAATACTCAATACTACAAAATAAATTCATGACATCACACAACAAACACTTTTGTGATTATGCCATCTTGTTAGAGAGAAGAATCTCAGATGCAAGAGACAATATCAAAAAGATGAACCATTATTCTGTCTCCCCCCTCCCCACCCCCACACACCAACAATCAAATGCATGGCTAGGTATTGATATACAATTTTGTGACAAGGAGCGTCTAATGACATCTATCACCCCCATTGGTGGGTGCATGTAGCCACATGAAAAAGTTTATTGACAACAGATATCAATTCCATCCCCAAAACCATGGGCATTAGCTGGCACAGCCTTTTTAGTTGTGCATTATTACTGGGAGCTATACCCACCCAATCTGTTCAGATAGACGGTAAATATATATATATATATTTTTTTTCCATACAAGAGGCAAATTTATATCATTTCATACATATACAGCTAAAAAGTCGTCAGTACTTAACAATTCCACTCTTCCCAGACTTGAGAATCAATACATATATAGAAAGCCCATAGCCATGACAAACACAAAAAGGAAAAAACTAAAGGTGTGATAACAATAAATATTCTCACAAAATTTAGTAAAAAATAAAATAGTTCAATTTCCAAAGATGAAAACAAGGATATTACCTTCCAGCAGAGATGTATCTATCAGCATAATCAGTCAGGAAAGGGAGGTCCTCAGCATCACCTTCAATAATCTTGCACTCTTTCAGGGGTTCCTTCTTCTTGGCCTTGGCAAGTTGGTGGGGTGACTGATCAAGAATGGTGACATTCTTGGCATCTACATGTTTTACAATCCCAAGAGTGGTGAACCCTGTACCACCACCCACATCCACTACAGTCAAATTCCTACTATACAAATCTGCAGGCTCAAGTGCCTCATCCCTCGTGTCCTCAGTCCAATGCCCTTGATTTATCACATGGTCATACACTATTGACGAGTATCTGTAGAACCAAAAAGCCTCTTGCTTATGTTGTATGAATCTTGGCTGAGAAACTGGCCTTGAGGATGACAAACTGCATTTGGGTACTGCTCTGTTTCTTGAATTTCTTGAAATTTCCAAAACTTTTTGCCCGGATACCACTGCTTAATTGGAAATTTGGAAGTTGAACCAAGAAATTGTCGGCTATTAATGAACATGAGATTTTCAGCTCCACTGAGTAATGAAGAAGCCATTGCCTTGAAGATCAAGAAAACCCACAAACAAATGCAATCTGAAAATCAGTGTTCACCTCAAACCCTGGTGAACAATTGGGATAGAAATGCGTACAAATAAGGGTTTTCATTTTTTCTATTTGTTCTCATTGGATTGATCTCAGCTATACATACACATACATTTCTTGATAGAGAAATGGGCTTCCTATTGAAGGTGCTTGAGAGCTTGTTTGGTAGATATTAAAATCGAATTAAAATTGAAAAACTAGTCGTTATAATTGACTTTTATTAGACGAGTGGACCAATAACGGCCATATTTTCAATTTTAATTAAAACTTAATTATTACCAAACAAACTCTGAATATGTTGCAGAGGGTTTCCCACCACAAATTTTGATTACTATCCACGTGATGAGCTTTTAAGCTACAAAGTTCAAACGACGGCGTGTTTATCGTTTTTTATTAGTATCAAAACGTCGCCGTCTAGGAAATATGCCAAGAAAATTTTAGAACAGGAAGAGAATATAGGAATATTTGAGGAAAAAAAACTCGAAAATGCAAAAATTTAAACTAACATATTACATTTTTTCTTTGGAATTTACTTTACATAAATTGCTTGGAATTATTTCTATCACGAGTTTTTTTTATGGACTGAAGTACCGTAATTGTCACCACGATCACCCACCACTTGTTACAAAAATAATTCACTTAATAAAATGAACTCGACACATTATAATTTATAAAAAAAATTAAGAAAGTTGAATTTTTTATACGAATGATACTCTACCTTTTCACTTCACGAGATAAAAGAACAAAATAACTAAAATAATAAAGTCACACACAGATTTGTGTGACAAAATTTTACGAACCGTTTGTCAACATAGTAGGATTAAGATAAGTTTGTCGAGTTCTGTGGTGAAGTTAAAGATGAGTGCTACATAACAAATGAAACACTTTCTCGATGGGGGTTGACGTGAAGAGAGCTACTAGCCTACTCCCATGAGAAAACTAATAGAGTTGCGTAGATTGACCAGTTCAAAAAACTATAGTTTCACCTTCGAGAAAAACTCCCAGAACCATGAAATGCTCACCCAGAAAACAATATAACCAGAGCTTTATAAATCTGAGATTGCAACATGAAGAATGAAGATACTGGTAAAATTACATCATTTTATTTCTTAAAGAAACAAGTTTCTCTTCACTATCCAAAATTCACAATCCACGATAACTATATTGATAATATAAGCTATATCTTATACTAAATTTGAGTTGTAACAGATGTTATAACACTGATATGAAATATGTGGAAGTTACAACTGGTACAAGCCATCACAGCATCGGCAGAAATGTACGTATCTAGAGTAGTTTCTCATGACTACTCTGACGGTTTCTTGACCTCCCGGAGCTGGACAGAGTTCTCGAAGCAATGGTAGAAACCATAATGTGGGAATTTCTCGTACCAAGTGTCTTGCTGTATATGTGTATCCCAATGCTCCCCACTGCTGCTTTTGCCATACTTGTGAATCCACCCGGAACCATTATGACCCTCGCCCCATGTTCGATTCCAACGGTCTCCATGTTTACCTTCCCACCATTTCTCCCCTTGTTTTACCCCGTGGCCATTGAGATCAAAGTGTTCGTCCCATTTATCGCCCCATTTATCCCAGCCATCACCTTGAAAACGCTCTGCCCATTTATCCGTATATTTAGTGCTGCCACCTTGCCCATCATACTTCTCACCCCACCTAGCAACAGTAATCAGTACACAAGTTACAAAGAAAGCATTCAATCTACAAACAAATCATTAATGTTGAACCACTTAATCTAAAAGTTTATGCTCTTGTGTTAGCACTTAGCCCTGTACACATATAAATTGAACAATATTTTCCAAGTGGCATGCACTGTGCACAAATAAAATACATTTTGAGCATGTTCAGCTAAGCTTAATAAAAAACAAAAGTTACTTAAAGTATAAAAATGTCTTAATTTTCAATATACCCCTATTTAATGTGCATTGTTCAACAAATATGAGCTACCATTATTCAATTTAGGGTTATATTAGAAAAAATATAAATAAAATTTATAGTTCCAACATATATTAATTAAATTTTCTTAATCTATGAGAAAAATATAAACGAACATATATTTATGGGATGAAGGGAGTAACTTTTTATGTCCAACCATGTTTGAATATTGCTTGCTTGCTTTTGTGTAAAAAGAATTACTTATTTTGAAAGTAATGCTTACCTACTTTGACCAATAAAATAATTTCTTATTTAGAACTTATTTACTTTTGAGTAAAAAGTAAACCTTTAAGCTTAGTGCACAAGCTCTTCATGCCAAATGCTTGTGTATCATATGAGATACAGAATAAAAAAATATAGTGCCCGTTTGAGCCCATTTTTTGTGTAGAATGTATTTTGGAATAATATATTGGTGGAGAATGTGTGGTTAAAAATGAAGGAAAAGTTTTTGGATTGTGTGTAATATTATTTGATTGAAAAACGTATGGTTGAAATAAAGAGAGAAAAATGTATTTTGAAAAAAATGGAGATCAAACAAGGTCATAGTTTTTTAATTGTTAAATAAGAATGTAAGCTCTGAACACTTATGGTACCGTTCGTGCCAAACATGAGCATGACCATCCTCAAGGGGAGTGTTAGGATCAATGCTGCACCACTTGTTAGCCCATTTATCCACTTTGCCAGAGGCACCGTAATGCTCCCACCACTGCTCCTGCCATTCTTCCCCTTGCTTGTTCTTTCCCCACTTATCTGCAGTTTTCTCAAGATGAACAAGCCCGTCAACCTGCAAAATTAAGCATATTATGATTTAAATAACTAATCCATCTCATTTTTAAGCTACATCTTGAACCGAACTCCATAAAACATGTTGACCATTTCATCTTACTTGAGCATAGATTATAAGGCAAGAGGAGACAACTTTTCTCCAGACAGAAAATGACTTACAAGTAATGACAAATGAATAACATTGGATATAAAATCAAGGAAATTTTAAGAAGAAACAAGTTCAAGAGAGCATTTTTCTTGCACACCTCCTACGATAAATTGAAAAGAAAAAACTATTACAAGTTAATTTTTGTTCTTATTCAAAGGAAGAAAAGAAACAAACAGGAGATAAGTAATTTCAGGAAATAAATAATTTCTCTTCAACATTGATGTAGTGAAAGTAATTTATCTTTCCAAATAGTTCCAGGCCAGATAGGAGAAAATACAGTTCCAAGACCCCAATAGCTTGTTTGGTAAGGTTAGCTCAAATTTAAGAAGATAAAAGGCCAAATTCTTGTCCTCTGTATTGTCCATACTCGTCCAATACAGCATAAAAAACATGATTGTAGTGTACCACTAACTTATGCAAGATTAGTTGGTAGTAGAGAAGCAGACACAATAAAAATAAATAAAATTGAAGCATTGACATGATCCTTTGAACTTGGCTTTCTTTTAAAGTTCAGAAAGAATTTTGTGAGCGGAGCAAACAAAACTGAACTATAGAGTGATCCTCAATCTTTCTAGAACTCCTTCATTATAAAGCCTATAGATCCCCTCTCTGTTTATGTAATTACTTTATACATTTTTCAGCAGTGTTTTTCCTTTTTCTTTTGCTTTTCTATCACACTGCAGCAACAGAAAAGAAATCGTGTGCTTCTGACAAGACACTCAGTCAATCACATACCTATGTAAATTGATAGTTACATCCATATAAAGATAATGCCTAACCTGTGACATCGATTCTCTCCAGTATTCGCGCCAAACATTTCCTGCAGCATCACGTCCTGATTTCTCAGAGGCAAGTTCCTTATAGCCAAACTCATCAGCAGCCTCCCAATATTTATTTTCCCATTCAACAGTTTTGTCAGCACTCACACCCCTGAGCAGCGTCCACTTGCAAACCACCCCATCAGGTCTTTGTTCAATTCCCGTCTCCTTCCACCACCTTGAACCGTCTGGATTAACTCCTTCAGGCGTTACTTCATCCATTTCACTGAGAGCATGAGATGCTTCAGATGCAAGGGCTGAAAATTCTACACCAATTTCACGTTCCTCAACGAGATGAGTTGCTTCCTTGGTTGAGCTAGTAATTTCTACATCTTCAACCTCCTCAAGTGACTGGAGAGGTGGAAGGAGAGGATTGTACTTGCTATGAAGCATTGTAGTCTCAAACGGGATCGAAAGAAAATCGACAGAGGGCTCCTTTTCTATTACTGAGTTGCTCTGCAAAGGATATGGAGAAGTTTTTCCGGCAGGCTTCATTTCACTAAAACCAAAGGAATTAGCATCTTCTGGAGGAGGTGTCCAGGCCCAGAAATTTGGACCTGGTGTTCCCATACCAGAGTTTCCTGATTGAGACAGGAAAGAGCCACCATTCTGGTTTTCTGGTCAAGTTCAAAAATTATGACAAAGCCAATTGTAGCACCAAGAAGAAGACAATGAGAGATCACATAATTTGAATATCTGCACCACTTCTTAATTTAAACTGCCAAATAATATGAACTAACTAGCGCATCCTTCAATACAAACTTTTGCCAAGTTTGGTAATGTGGATTCAACAGTAGCCGACAATATTAAGAAAGAAAAAAGAAGTTAAAATTTTTGTTTAGCGATGTAGTCCTGTCCAACTTATTTTCATGCATTTAGCTCACAATGGAATAAATGCTTTAATGTAAAGAAGAGTACCAATCACCTGAACATTCCCCCAATCTTAGATGTGATTAGCAGGCAGCTGTAACTTTTTCTTCAATTTTTCTCTCCAATGTTTACTGATATGAATTTTACAAATACACAGGTTGAGTAGCATTGAGATTTTATATTTCTTGGTTTTTTTCTTCTTGTGCTCATGAAGAAGTTAAAGTTGATGATTAGTGGCTTGATTTATAGCTATCTCAATATCACTCCAAATTTCCAAAATTGACAGTCTAAAACATAACGCTGAAAGATCAAATTATAGTATCCTATTCAGATTTTTAAAAAGATGAAAATACAACTAATTACTGAAGAAAAAGTAATAATACATATAAGTTAAGAGAACAATACACGGAAAAATCAAGATACCTTTTCGTTGATAATTCGTATCTGAACCACCATCGTCAGCCATCACCTCGCTGGAAATCTGCTTCTCCGGCTGCAAATTCTCCTTAAGAAGTGCTCTTGCGGCCGCTATTGCTGCCGTGGCGCGATCAATCACCTGCGTTCTCTGAACCCTGTCTCTTTCTTCAGTAGAAACTTCAAGAAGTTTATTGAACTCATTGTTTCTCCTCTCCAACTCTTCTTCACTCTCTTCTTTTCCCTCTTCATCATTTTCATTAGCTTTAGCAGAATTTTCCGCAATTTTTTGAAACTCAACGGACTTCCTTTCATTGTCCACTACCTTCTTCCACATGTCCAAGTATGAATCCCCTCCTCCATTAGTGGCCTGAATTCTTGAAATGCTTAAGCTTCTTAGTTGGCAATTTTGGGTATGTTTTGAGTGGCATAGGCGTTGTTTAGTGAAAATGGATAATGCGATGTTTAATTTCCGGGAATGAAATTGTGGGACGGCGGCGCGTGGGCGCGTTTCCAAAAAGTAAGCGTCCATTTGCTGGTGTTGGAAGAAAGAAGGGGAGGTGGCGCTCGAATTTTGCGTGGAGTTGGAGTGAGTTTGGGTTTTCTTCAACTTTAATTGGGATTCTGTTATTTTGTATCATTTCAAATTTTATTTTTTTTTCATCGAAAAGATCAAAGATTTTCTTGAAATCCAAGGAAGGTAGGGATGCTGTCGCCTGATTAGATCTCACTTTTTTTATTATTATTATTATTATCTGGATGGATTTCGTGGTTACTATTATTTCATATGAATCATATCTCGTGTATGAGTAAAAAATTGAAAATATCTTATTAAAATTAATTATTGATTTTAATTTGAATTTTGTAAAAATTTAGGCTATGATAAACAAAAGTAAATTATTCCATTCACTTGTTCATATATCTAACTATTATAATCATACAATTTTTAAAAAATGAAAATAGTTTTTTAAAAACTCTCCTATAAGGATAAAGTAATTCGTTATTATAAAATTTAAAACAATTTTGTTACTTATATAATTTTAGCTTAATTTTTTCTTTTTCTTTCTTTTTTTTTTCCCCTACAAATATGTGAATCTTGAACATTTGTAGAAAGACTACATTTTTGAATTAGTATTATTATAGTAATAAAAATACTTTATTATTAAACTTAACATAGTATAAATATTACAAGGAATAAATAAAGTAACTAAATCAAACGACACAAATTAACGAACTTTGTCGCTCATTTTTAAGATAATTTCTTATGTAGTAGGGATATAAAATAGAGCAAGGCAAAGTATAAAATAAATAAATATTTGTTTTATAGTAACTTATATTGCGGTTTTATTTTATTATTATTATTATTATTATTTTGGTGAAATCCATCAGCTAGGTTTTTGGTTTTTATTTGGCACAATCGCCCTATACAGGTGGCAAACTGGCTAAACTTGTTCGTCGGCTTGCGGGTTCGGCTCTCGTGGACTCGATTCATGTGTCGCTAGTATTATTGCCTTAAAAAGCTTGATGATCCGATTAGGACTCGACTCAGTAGGGCTAGTGGTCTAAAGTGTGACGGCCACCAACAGTTAGATTTTGGGAAAACTACATCAATAAGGTGTTTAAACTTCAAAGTGCAAAAATCAAATGTGAAGATTTTTTAATCAAAATTCAGGTAATTAAATATTATACCACCCAAATCCTAATTTCATTTCATTTCTCTTCCTCTTCCTTTTCTCCCTCTTCATTTCTCTCACTTTTGTACCCATCCAAACCCTAAAATTAATTCCCAAACCACCTCTCCATTCTCTCCACCATCTCTCTACTATCAACACGTCGTCTATCTATTGCAGTCATCGATGCAGCAACCCGCAAGAATGGCGATGTGAGCCCCGACAGCCCAACCTCGCACCACCATCGTGATAGAGCACCGACGATGTGTGCTGCAATTCGCCGTTTGTGGTTGTGGCTGCCTATTTCACCCTTTAGATATCCGCAGTCGCCACATCATCCACCAAAACTCTACCCAAGCGACTCATCCGTACACCCCGCTACATAAAGCTTAAATGCCTAATCAGCGATACTAACGATGGTGTGGAAAATGGGTTTTTTGTTTTTCATTGATGGAGGGGGATTTATTAATATAAATGATGGTGGTGGTTATTTTGAGGGTAGTGGGAGTGGTAGAGCTAGGGAAATCAGAAATGGTTTTGATTCAATTGAATATGTTTGCTAACTTACTCCAAAATAAGATTTGATCTTGATATGTAAGATTTAGGGCCTTTTATTTTTCATAGCTTGACTTTTATTGGCCTCAGTTTTTCGGCTGGTGATTTTTCATAGCATTGGATTTTTAATTTACTGTTTTTTTTTCTTTTTAATTTTAAAATTGTAGCTGAACTCTATTATTTTGTGGTGTTTTGTGTGGTGGTAGTCTTGTAGTGAATTTGGTGGTTTGTTGGTGGTGAGGAGGAAGTGGTGGTGGTGAAGAGATGGAGAGTACGAAATTCTTAGTTGTCCTGAGGTGGTGGTGGTTCTGGAGACAGTGATTTAGCGGCCGTGGTGGTGGTTTTAAGCTCCCGGAGTCGGTGGTACTATCGGAGGTCACAAGTGTTGGTGATGGTTACCAATTATCTGGTCGACTGTGATCAGATGTTTGGTAATAGTGGCAGCGTGGTAAGGGTTATGGTGGTAGCGGCGGTAGTCTGTGACTAGATGTTTGGTAATCTGTGACCAAATGTTTAGTAATATTTGTGATCAATTACTCAACNGTAGTCTGTGACTAGATGTTTGGTAATCTGTGACCAAATGTTTAGTAATATTTGTGATCAATTACTCAACTGTGACCTAAAAATTTAATAATACGTGACTCAAAAATAATCTGTGACCAACTAATTTAAAAATTTGTGACCTCGAAATAATCTCTGATCAAAAAATTTGACGATATTGGACCAGTAAATAAATCTGTAACTTATAATTATGAATCTGTGACCATTAATCACAAACTGCGACTTTATTATCTTTATTTAATAAATGTTTTTATTTAATTAAATCCATACCTGATTTTTGAATTTTTCAACTTTTACTTTACTTTTAAATTGAGGTAAAGAATACACCTTACATATGAATTTTTCCCTTTTGTCAATGCAGAACGTGACTCTTTTGGCCCATAGCCCATGTAGGCCTTTTTTATTTTATTTTTTAATTGTGGAATGACAAATATACATTATCGTAATGATTCGATTGCGTTAAGAAATAAATTTATATCGGCTAATTATCGAAATATAAATCAACATGGTTTTGACTTTTCCTCTTAAAGATTTTTACCTTTTAAGATAGAATCAAAATCTTAATAGATTGTAACAAATGTTCACATTAGTGTTTCAATTATTAATAGAGCTGGATATGGTCCGATTCGGTTTTGAAGAAAATCGAATCGAACAAATTTT
The DNA here is from genome assembly GCA_903798355.1 of Fraxinus baroniana. Taxonomy (NCBI): domain Eukaryota; kingdom Viridiplantae; phylum Streptophyta; class Magnoliopsida; order Lamiales; family Oleaceae; genus Fraxinus; species Fraxinus baroniana. The sequence continues at coordinate 659 of CAIGRO010083631.1, read as the reverse complement.
TTTTGGATATTTAATAACTGGAATTGTCGGATCCAAATATAATTATTGAACCGTTTGAGTTTGGTTCCATTCGGTTCGGTTCTATACCCTAATTAATTTTTTTTAATATTTACAACAATACTACATAAATACAACTAATGACATGTTCATTCGTAACTTCGATGGGCAATTGGAGAGAGGAAGTCGGACTCGATAGTAGCTGGCTTCAATTTGGTTATGTAGATGTAGGTTTTCAATTTATCAAATAATTTGGGGTTAGTGGATCCGTACTTACCGAATGAAAGTATGAATTTGAAATGGAATGATGAAAACTTAAAAAGGCCTAGATCTTGAGCTAATAATGAAATTAATAATTGAGCCAAAAAATTGAATTTAGAAATTGGGTTGGGTTGGACTAGCTATGCATGGACTTGATTTAGGAGTTGGAGCATTAATCATTAAATTAGTTAATTTGTTTATTTGTTTAGAAAAAAATTAAAATAATTTAATTAATTCAATATAAAAAATTAAAAATGTATTTAGATTCAATTCGTATTCGATTCTTCGTCTAGAACTTTCAGTTTTAATTTTTTTTTTCTTCTTCTGTGTTCTCTAGTGGTGCTGATTGTTGTCCTTTTTTTTTTCTTTTTTTTTCCCTATTGAGTGGTGTGCTGTGCGTT
>CAIGRO010083630.1:0-12858 GCA_903798355.1 Fraxinus baroniana | reverse complement strand
GTAAGATGAAAACATCTCCTTATCACCACAAATGTGACGAGTAGCGCCAGTATCAACGAACCATTCTCTCGAATTATCCACCATATTAGCTTCAAATACAATAGCTGAGAGCATTAGTTCAGACACATTGTTAGACAATTTGTCTTTCTTGGTCAAGTGTACTTAGTCCTTTTTGTTTTGCTTTTTCTGTCGGTAGTCATTTGCAATACGACCAGGCTTACTGCAGTTATAGCAATCTCCTTTGACTTTTTTGGCCTTACTCTTTTGCTTGCCATTGCACAAGTGCTTCCTTTTCTTGCTAGTATTTAGCTCCACCAAATTGACTTTAGCCTCTATATGCAACTTTTCAGATTTCTTTTTCAGAATTGCGATTATCTTCCTCAATTCTTAACCGTACAATCAGATCTTCAAGTCCTATTTTCTTGCGATTATGTTTCAGGTAATTCTTGAAATCTTTCGACATTGGTAGTAATTTTTCGATAATCTTAGTGACTCGAAACGACTCAGAGAGCTTCATTCCTTCTACATGTATGTTGTGCAAGATGATTTGTAGCTCTTGGACTTGATTCATCACTGTTTAGAATCTATCATTTTGGAGGCCAAGAATTTGCCTACAACGAATTTCTTTAATCCGAAGTCTTTCATCTTGTACTTCTTTTCTAATGATTCCCACGGTAATTTAGTTGTCTTAACCGAACAATATACGCTGTATAGTATGTTGTCAAGGAAATTGATGATGTAGTTCATGCACAAGAAGTTACTATGACACCATGCATCAAATGCTGCTCGTTTTTGAGAGTCTGTTTAATCCTCCTCAGTAGTTGGAGCATTTCACTCAAGAATTTTGTCAAATTCAGAGTCGTGAAATAAAACAACATTTTCTGTTGTCATCTCTTAAAATCCACTCCCATGAATTTTTTCGATTTCTCCCCGTGAGCATTATTAAGGGGGTACGACAGATACAGTATTACTTGCCATTATCGTCTTCAGATTGTTGGAAATAGGCAAGTAATGAAATCACCGCGAATTAATTTAGGCAGAATAACTTCGTGAAAATGAAGGCATGAAAAAATGGTCGAGGCAAGATGCTCTTATCAAAGAAATTGGTATTCTGCCCAAATTAATTAGCGATAAGATAGGACCCATACTCCGTGATTTTGATAGGAGCGTATTGCCTCGACCATTTTTTATTCAACTAATGGGACCCACTAAAATAATTGGTCAAACCAACTAATAAAAACCAATTTTCCAACACCTGTAATAGTGGCCATGATGTTCCTATCAAAGAAATTGCTTGGGTCCCTGAAATGAGTCTCTTAGTAACTGGAAGTTGGGATAAGACCCTAAGACGAGTTTAGCCTTTATAGCCATTGTAGTTGCAATGTGAGGTCATATACATAGAAATATACCTTACACATTACATGTAAATGTACTTATATGAAATTTAAGAAAAAAACTAGATGGGTTGTTTTATGGGTACACAAGAGTGTACATAAGGGTGTCCAAAATGGACACCCGGCGCCCACCTATTGGATGGAGTGCCGGGTGTACTTCTAGCATTTTCCAAACTAGATTGAACAAAAGAGTGATAGATTGGAAAAGTAGGCTGGTACAGGCTACCAGGATGAAAGAGACCGAGGTGGGTGTTTAATGAATTAATTGATCCATCTCTCGGATTTGAGTTTGATGCTGAAGTTAAAAGGATGACTACATCAATAGCAGAGTTAGCTTTTTAGTGCTTGCAACTTGAAAAAGAAATGAGACCTAAAATGGATGAGGTACTACATATTCTGAAGGAAATTCGGGGTGGGGAAGAGTTCGATGTTGAAAAGACTAAAGAGAATAATGATAACTATAGTGTGTCAAGAAGTATAAAAATTCTTCCTTCCAAAAAACGTTGCGAAAGGTCTACGACAACGTTTTTTAAACGTTGCCGTATTCTTTTACTCTACAGCAATATCGAGATTTGCAACATACGCACAAATGTTGCAAAAGGTTTTTCACAACGTTTTTTGAACGTTGCGAAAGACAGTTTTTGTTGTAGTGAATGTTTATTGTTGAGGATATTGAAGTGAAATACATTATTGATCTGTCATGAGAAAGTATTTGAGGAAATATAGTATTGCAGTGGTGGATTCGAGCTCTCCCAAAGGCAGAGGGGGTCCTATTTACAGGGAGAACGATAACTCAATTGATCGATTTTAGTCTTGTCATCTACAATATCGTCCTAGAAATGTATGTCATTTATCCAAGTTTTGGTTGTTCTCATTGGTTGCTGAGATCAGCCTTACTAGGTCATTATTAGATTGAGGATGTGGTTGGGTCATTAGGCAATGGTGGCATGATATCACATAATCATTACTCGTGGTTGATTGGTTGAACGAGAGGCATTGACATCAGAGTTACCAAGTGTTAATCCAGGATTGGTGAGTAGAGAGACGTGACGGTGGTGGCAGGGATTCAAACATCATTTATATGGCTCTATGGATAACTGCGGCCTTTAACCCGAACCGATCTCAAGGGTATTTCTTCCGACCTTAGTGATTAAGAATTAGCAGGACAATTTATTTATTAATGAGGTCAAAGGTCGAACTCCAACATAAACTTTAATGATCACAATTAGGGGTGGGCAATGGGTCAGGTTTGGTTGGGTCAGATTTGACCAAAAAACGACCTGACCTGATATGCCCCGATTTTGGACTCTTCACAAATCGACCCGACCCAACACCTATTCACAAACCGACCCAACCCGAATAGGATCGGGTCGAGTCGGTCCCTTTTTAAATTTGATCTCTTATTCCTCTACAAATCCATGACTATGCAATACATCTGGATCTAGCCAAATCTTGTACCAATAATTTACAAAACTCGCCGGAAAACAAAATATACAAAGGCTATGAACACCCATCTTACCTCTAACACGTACTTTGTTGGTCATGGAATCACACTGGCAGACATTATTATGATATGCAACCTAAGTATTGGATTTAAGGCTATCATGACTAAGAGCTTTACATTAGAATCCCTCATGTGGAAACATACTTCTGGACCATGGTTAATCAGCCAAAATTTCAAAAAATTTTGGGTGATTTGAAACAAGCAGAATCTATTCCTCATGTTGCATCTATAAAGCCTACACAGACTAAAAATTCTACAAAACCCAAACCAAAAGATGAACCAAAGGAAGAGGCTAAGAAAGAAAGAGTGAAGCCAAAACAGGTAGCAGTAGAGGAAGAAGAAGCACCCAAGCCAAAGCCTAAGAATCCTTTTGATCTTTTACCTCCAAGTAAGATGATTTTGGATGAATGGAAGAGGCTGTACTCTTAACACCCAAACCAACATCCGTGAATTTTTAAAGATGAAGCAAGGAGCTTAATAATAGGGTTTTATTGGGTTCGGTTTTGGGCCAAACCTGTCCCGACTCACAATCTTTTTAAAATTGTTTTACCCGACCCGAGCCAAATTTATCACAAACCAGATCCAACCCGACCCATTTGGTGTCGGGTTGATTTTTTGGGCTGTGATTTTTCAAGCCCAACCCTAATCACAATTGAAATTAACCCCTTGAAGTTAGATTGCGTATGGAACTCAGGTTTCAGAAAAATATCATTTTTAGGAGTTAGGATTAATATTTTAAAATGAAGTATGGATGTCTGTTCAAAGAAGGTAAATGGTCAAGGGTTCAAGGATCTACTTGAAATCATATTGAGGTCGAACATTTGCTACAATTTACCCATTATAATGAGATTATAATTTATATGAAACATCTTACATGCACCATATTTAGTCGTTGTTTTATTTTGTCTATTTGAAAATTACTTGTATCTCGCACTCATTTTTTATTATACATTTTTAAAAAATAATTTCTATTATACCAATCAAACACGATTAATTGACAATTTTCAGTAAAACAAGTTCTTGACCTATCAATTTCCTGAAATTCATTTTCTTTTCACCTAATTTCATTCTTACAATCAAACATACCCTTAAATTTTGGTAAGGATATATAACTATTTTATAAAAAATAAAGAATGACAAAGCAGATCCAATGTAAATCCAAGTAATGGACTTGGTTAACCAGAAGAAATGGTACAGAGGGCTTGGAAATTAAGAGTACGTTTGTGTAGATTAAAATCTCAAGTCAAAATTATTTTCAACTATATATTTTATAAGATTCATAACTTTTCAATTAAATATTTCATCAACTTTTATTAAAATCTACGTAAATTTCAATTCTAATCTATACCAAGAATTTTAAGTCTTTTAGTTGATTTTGAGAAAAATAGAAAGGACAAAAAATTAAGAAAAGCTCGTGCAGGCGTGGAGAGCATAAATTTCTTTTTCTTTTAACTTTTCTTTATGTCCACAAGAAGAGCATACACATTTCTGGCTTTCATGAACCCCTTTTTTCATTTGCATAATAGAATTAGAGAAGGCATTTTTAGGCTTTTTGTGACTCAGAATCCACCAAAATTGAGAAATGATGTTATCGCTATCCAAATGTGAGACCGAAAATGCAAGTGCGCCCTCTGAAGAGATATGTTCTTTCTTTACTTTCTGAGCACTAAGGGTCCGTTTGATTGCAAAGTTAAAAAATAGGTGGAAAGAAAATGTTTTACAGGGAATTGATTTGCTTAGAAATTGTTTTACTGAGAATTATAATTAATTTTGTTTGATTGATATAATTTTTTATGGAAAATGTTGAAAGTTTGTTTGTTTGATTGATATAATTTTGTTTGTTTGATTGATATAATTTTTTACTGAGAATTATAATTAATTTTGTTTGATTGATATAATTCTTTTTTTATGAAATTTGTCCATTAAAATGATATTTTTTTCTACCGTTGAGTCTAGAATTTGTTCCAATTGTCAAAAAAAAAAATTATCATACCGAATACCATTCGTTTGGCTTTGTTTTGCATGAAAATTATCAATAAAAGTGATAATTTTTTTTACCATTGTATCTAGAATTTTTTCCAGTTACCAAAAAAATAACCTGGAAAATATTTATCAACCAAAACATTAAGAATTTGTTTTCCTCAAAAAAGTTGAAAATTTGGAAAGTTGAAAAACATTTTTCTGAAAAATTTTGCCTATCAAACACTATAAAAATTGGAAAATGGAATTTTCCATGAAAAATAAGGTGTATTAAATGAAGCCTAAGTTTAAATTTTGCTATGAAGTTTTGTCAAGGTATATAAATAAAAAAAGGTTTTTAAGTTCAAATTTTGCTATCGACCATTTATATAAATTGTGCATGTATCCGAACTTTCATGATAAATGAATTTGGCGTGCACTTGAGGAGGCAAAAGCCGTGCACGGTGTGCACTGCACAATCAACTTAATATCAAAGCGACAGTGTTGATTTGGCAAGGTGACATGAACGTTGTGATAGCGTCAAAATGGTGTCAAGAAACCTAGAAACACAGCAAAGGAACATCAACTGATTGATTTCAGAAAGGATCTCGTCTCCTTTCTTTTTCATTAGCAAATCCAAATCCTGTCTTTCGTTCAGAAGGATTTTGATTACTTTCTCTCAAGTATATCAAGCTGAATTCCTTTTGAATTATAATCAAGAAAAAAAAAGTTCAATTCTTAATCATTATACAGTTCAATCATGTGTAGCAATCATGCACTTACTGTTTACAACGAAAGTGTTGGACATATGTACATTTAGCTTTATGTGGGGCATCAATAATGGCTTTTTCTATCCATCTCCAGATAGAAGCAAAGTTTCCACCATCCATTACCTTTCCTTTAGATTATTTCTCTGTCGAGAAAGATGTCCTACCTTTGGGGCCTTTTGATCTCTGTCTTTTGCTCAGTCGAGCAGGTACACTTTGCTCGATTGTCTGAAAGCATCTGAAAAGTTCAAAGAACAGAGAAAGAGTTAAAGACCCCCGAAAGATCGAAGAGTTGGATAAAATTGTAATGTAAGACTCTTAAGATGTACCTTTAATTGCATTTGAAGATCTTTAATGTGATCAACGGCCAAATCCAACATGTCTGATGTGCTTGTTTGCTGCATCAATTAAGTCCAACCTTAACTTGTCAGAAAAGAAGAAAAGGAAGAAATAAAACTGATGTTTAAGCAGTGGATATACCTTTTCCATATTGGGAACGAGTTCTTGTAGCTTCCTTATTCGTTCGCTTATTCGAGTCCGTCTCACCTGAAATAATATCAAAATCCTCAAATTTAAAAAATGCATAACCATCAAAATGTACATGATAAGAGAACTGGATGTTCGGCGTATAGAGCGATTTTACCCTTTCAGCAATGCTCCGGGGATGAGTAGCAAAGCCTCGTTTTGCTCTAATCTTGCAGGGTACTGAATCTTGCAATAACATTTCGGATAATAGTGCAGAATTCTTAGGTAAACTTAAGTGATGAGACAAAGGAATTGTATGACGGATTTGATCATCAGTATTCTGATCAAGAAAATAACTTATAATCAGATTAAAATAACATGAAAATAACATATAAGGATAAGTAAAACATCACCTGATTATTTGATACATTAGAGAACATCTTATTGTCATCATCCCAAGGGGTTATAGCTGGGAAACTTGTGGTGTAACCACCATTGTTATTACCATCTTCCTCCAAATGTCCTTTCCCCAGACTCGTTTTGCATCCCATTTCATCGATGGGGTTCATCATCTCCGAAGAAGAAGGGTGCCCGGATGAGAAATTCATTGGACTTTTAAACGAGAACATTGGTGCTTCTGCATTAGTACTAATCCCAGCTCCGAAATTCCCCACACCTCTCATTGCATCAAACTCTGTGAATCACTAAAATTCTCAAGAAACATAATCAAGCTTTCATCACATATTAAAATTGTCAAAACCACTCATTTTTCCTCGTATTTCTCAGACAACCAATCTTGTCCATCTCGTCTGTGGACATTTTTACACTTATATGGAAGCAAAAGAATAAAAAGGGTACTGTATTATAGATTATATGATACTAATCATAACAAAAGATATTTAAAGAAAGCAAGAAATTCCTCAAACTGAATTAAGTAGTATTAGTAGGTTTACCATTTTCGATATTTATGTTAGAGAAAAATCCAGCAGGGGAACTACTATGTCGAATGAGATTCGTACTCCCACCATTAAACTTCATCTGATTTATGCGATCTGAATTGATTGAACTCGAAGATCTACCATAAGAATCATCCATAGCAGAAGTTGCAGCCTCTGAATTATAACCCTGCTGAGGTTGGCTTTGATACACCATATGAGAAACCGCAGAAAAATCATTGCTGTCTTGCCTCTGTAGTTGCTGATCAACAGTTTCATGCTTAACAGTTTGCACAAACTGTGGTTGTGATTGGGACTGAATACTCATATTGGATGAGTAGTTCTGATCAATGGTATCGACACTATCCATGAAACTTGCAAAAACGCGATTTCTCTCAGGACTTGAAGCCCGGGGGTTGAAAATATTATCAAAATCATCTCCTCCAAATCCATCATCACTGGTAAAAAGGCTAGCAAAATAAGAACTTGGTGCAGATTTATATCGTGTAAGGCCAGAGCTCATCTGCTCCTGCTGCTGCTGATTCATTATACTACACAAAAACTTGAAGAATTGCCCGAGAAAGTTTTACATACCAAGTCCTATTCCCTTCTTACGAGAGCTATTATAAGCTGAACGAAATCAGAAAACGAGCAAAGCAAACAAACAGATTTAGTGTGATTGACCCTCGGTACGAGAGCTACGAGTGCTATGGGGAATAGGCATAATACTATAAATAGGCTCCGCAGAATTCAAGACGATGAAAAACAAAGATAAAAAATCTGCGTAGCTGAAAGCTCACGAGGAGTAAAAAAATTGTTGGGGGCCCCTAACAATTCTTGAAATTTATAGTACAAAATCAAGAATTTGATTGTTCCTGATGACCTTCATCAAGAAACTAAATTTATATATACACCTGCATTAAATGTATACCTATAATTACATACACAATACCCAATAAGGCAGAACTTGAAATCTGACATCACTCCACCACAAATCACACAGGATTCTCTCTGTGTATTTTATGAAATTAAATATATTTCAAGAATCTTTATAACCGCCATAAAAAAGTAAAATTATTGAGTGAACTGAAGAGAAAGGGATAAGATTATCGAGAATAAAAACAGCCAGTGGAAGAGAGAATCTATAGTAGAATTGATGACAAACAGAAAAAAAAATAAAAATAAAAATAAATGAAAACTCTTTAGTCTTTAGTGTAAGAATTTCATTTTTTTTCCCCCTTTACAAAAGACTTCACTGTATGCTCTCTCGCAAGGGTTCCATATATTGCGCTCAAATTGGAAAGGAGAGAAAAAATCGAGTCTGTGGCAGAGATTCTAGAGAGAGAGAACCAATGGGAAGTGAGGAAGGCCAGAGATATGGGAATTTCTGGAGAGAAAGGGATAATTTAGGGATGGCTCCCCAACCTTTCACTTGGTGTGATTGTAGATCATTAATCTTCAAAAATGAGATTTTGAGTCCCCTAGTGTATTTAAATTGATGAATCAGGGTCTCCAAGTGATCGAAACCTCTTACGTTGATGTGAATTCGCACGCGTATTCCGCATCGCTCACAACTAGAAGGTAAAGTTGTTGTTAAATCACTTAACATTTATCTCTAATTCCGTTGGAAGTCATTTACGATTTTAAAATATAAATTGAGAATTTTCATCATGTGGAGATCTAAATTCACATATTCAAACAAGTTTAGAATCAAAATCCTCACTTTTAAGGTTTGAGAACTCACTATATAAAATATAGGGACCCTAATTTAAAATCAAAAAAAAATAAAGACAGATATTTAAATTCCATTAACGTTTTCTCCCCTCATGTTTTGTACATATGTTCAAACATTAAACACAATGAATTGACATTACTTAACATTGTCCGACGTAGCTAAAAATAAATTTTTTTGATAAAAAATGATAAAATATGTAATTGAAAAGTCATGAGTTCAATTAAAATTAATTATTGACTTTGAATTAGATTTTAATTCATATTGAATAGGGGCTTAACTAATTATTTCACATCAAGTTTGATTGACTTGAATCGAGAACACGCGGAAGCTAGAAAAATAGACTCCAAACTTGTTCTCCTGAGCTAGTGGGTGTTTGGTGAAAATTAAAATTAAATTTTTAGTAGATTGTGATATAAGTTTTTGAAATGTGTGGTCGAAAAGTTGTGGGACTCATAAAAGATGTGGTTAATATCGAGTCCCTATTTGGTGCACATTTTTTCCCCGGGAATGTATTTTTTATGTGATTGAGAATATGTGGTTGAAAAAGAAAAAAAAAGTTATTGATGTGATGGAAAATATTATTTTATTGAAGAATGTATTGTTGAAAATGAGTAGAATAATAAAAATGAAAAAATAATGTGATTCAAATAGGAGTTGATTATTTGATTTTAACTTAAATTAAAATTTGATTTTAATCTGAAACAAACAGTCCTCTAGTCCTTGCGAGCCAATAGTGAGGATCACTTCAAGATAGCTAGCCGGGTCCTTATCCAGTTGGAGTTGAATAAATAAGTTAAAATAACATAACCACATTAATTCTATTAATTTATTATGAAGCAATGTCAGAAAAAAAAAAAAAAAAAAAAAAATTTAAAATTATAAATTAGGTGATATGTGTAAAAAAAAAAAAAAAGAATTTAAAATTATAAATTTTTTGTCTCGACTATAAAATAAAATAGAATTTAAACGTCGAACGTGGATTGATGTGGTGTTGCGATAGTGGGAGGACCACGTGGTCCACTCTCTGTAATCCAATTCTTTAAATAATTTATTAACAGCTGTTAATGATTAATTTATTAATTAAATTAATTAAGTATTAGATTTCCCAATCCACGCCATCTAAGCATATATTAATAAAGAAATGTCTTCCATTATTATTGAAGATATTAAGGGTGCATTTTTCGAGTCATTTTCATTTTTTAAAAATATTGAAAACGTGTTGGTCTGTTATTTCTAAAAATGCATTTTCAATAACAAGAATAAATTTATAACACAAAACTCAATCGCATTTTTGAATACTCGAGCGTTTAAAAAAAAATTAAAAATATAAAATATAACAAATAAGAGAATCATGCTACGTGTACAATGATTGTTGACATCATCATATTCATTCATTTCAAAAAAATTCAAAAACTATTTTTTAAATTAAATGTCCAGATATTGGCACATCAAACATTGTCAACCATCATTGTACATGTAGATTAATTCCCTAACGTTTTTGTTTGCCTGTAGATTATGTACAATGTGTGCAAAGCAGCCAAAGCTTCTGTTTCCAACTAATTGTGTTTAATCTTTTAAAGATCGCTTCGGATATTGATCGGAAAAAATGAAATGTCAAAAAGTTGAATCGGGATTAAACTAAAGTTGAACAAGTAATAAAAATATTTTTTTTACAAGGGAACAAATTTTAAAGTGAATCAGCCATTCTTGTTGTGAATTGGTCGATATTCGCCTTGTTCTTGTGTGATTTCTTTTTGTTTTTCATGTAGTCTAATTGGTTTTTGAATTTTTGATCGACATGGTCCAATTTTGACAACATTTGTTGGTAGACAATTTAGGACTTTATTCTAATTAATATTAGCACGTCATAAGTCATTAGTTGTAAACCACACCAAATCGAGATCACATGCTTTTAAAAAAAAAAAGTCAATCTTTGTAATCTAATCAATTTTTTTTTATCAAAATTATTCCACGGGTCGTCTGATGAATTGTCATAAAAAGATGCAGCCTGATAAGGATAAATGCCAACTGAGCATGCACAAAGTTCGTAGCCAATTAGTATGTGGGATCTGGCGGGTTCGTTGGTTTAAATTAATTATTAAACGACAAAGCTTTTCCTGAATAGAGATTAAGCACTGATATTAATACTTAGGATATTAACAAGATCACATAGTATATTCGTTCGAGGATTTGGTCCACTAATGACAAGATTTTCATGATTTTGTTAGGGTTTTTTTTTTCTTTTTTATTTTTGTTGACATAGGAACTCGCATCCGCTACTTGTGAGTGCGCACTGGTTAAATTTCGCTCCATGTGCAGTAGTCCGCAAACCATACAGAAGAAATAAACCGCATTAGGCAAGCCCGGGAAAACGGGCTCGACCAAGGAAGTATTGGTAGAGAATTCAAACTCCTGACCTTTGCCTTCGCGTTCACCTGTTCCACTAATTCGGCCAACCTCGAAGAGGTTTGTTAGGGTTTTTTTTATGGTAACGAAGTTGATTTTTGAATCTACAAGGAAATTGGAGCTTTCTCATGCTGCGTTTTGCACTTTGCATAGGGTAACCATATTTTTTTTTCAACAAGGGAATTGAGTCCATCTTTGTGATAATTTTGCTTAAAATTAAAACTCATTTGACTTACCGAATCAGATGCGTGAAATAAGTTACTTTTACACTGTTAGATTGACATTTAGATGCGTGAATCATTTTTTAATAAAATGTCATCGACTGAGATTGTAATGAATTTTAAAAACTCCTCTAAATTTAGATATTCTCGATTGAGATTTTAATGAAATACATAAAATTTAGATATTTTCAATTGAGATTTTAATGAAATTCAATGAAATCTTGTAAAATTTAGACATCGTCAATAATTAGTGGATTTAAAAAAATTTCAAATAGAGAGATTTTAAAATATCTGGAAGGATTTCAAATTTAAAAATACGTATTACCAAATCTTTTGATATTTCATCATATTTGATGAGATTTGTGAAATTCTATTCAAATCCATGAAATTCATTAGAATTTATAAATACTTTAAAATCCATAAAAATCTTAGTCGAGGACAAATTATAACAAGTTTTTTGCATTGACTAAAAGGTCAACCTTGCGAGTAATGACAACAAATTCGAGTCGTTGAGGGGCTTTAAACATTTTTTTTTTTTTTTGATTGAAAATATTAATGAGCCGCTAAGTTAGGACAGAGGCTCTTGTTCTATATTTTCTTTTTTCTTTTTCATTTATTTCATAAATTTTATCTAATTTTTGTTCGCATTGCGCTATGTTTTTGTATGTTGAAATCGTTGTTTATATTAAATGTTAAAAATGTAATTCTTTTAACTATTTGTTAAGTGATTGTTGGACAAATGTTAGGCACTGTTTAATCCATGAATGTTGAGGAGTATATATTGAACTTTCATTCTGCTTGTTGTTTCTTTTGGTGGTTTTCAATATCCATGTTTTTAAGCATTTTCGGAATTTTGGGACAACAAATGTCGAAAATATATGGCATTATTATATCGAGATTAGAATTGGTAGTTCGATATTGTGGTGGAAGTAATTTAACTCAGAAACGTAAAATTTCTGGAGGGAGAAGAGAATCTTAACTGGGTGTTGTATATCATTCTAGTTTGATAGGTGAAATAGAGAGCTTTCCCTAGATAAACATCGAATTTTGAAGACATCTAGTTAGCAGAACGTCAAATCTCGAGATTGCTATAGAAATCTCGAGTACCCTGAACAAATCTCGAGTTTTCTAATGCAAAACTTGAGTATATTGGGCAAATATCGAGTTTGTTGTGCAAATTTTGAGTATGTCAGGCAAGTACTAGGTTTTATGTGCAAGTCGTGAGTTTGAAATATTCGTGCAACTTGTGATTTCTAGAAAAATCTAGTTTTCAGATTTTAAAAAAAAAACGACATTTAGACTACAATTATATATTTTTAGTCCATATTTGGTACACATTAAAATTTTTCATTCTCATTCTTCTACTTATTTTCAACAACACATTTTTCAATAAAATACTAATATTTTTCATCACATCAATAATATTTCCTTCTTTTTCAATTACATATTCTCCATCAATCTGTTATTTCAGA
>CAIGRO010083615.1:0-10017 GCA_903798355.1 Fraxinus baroniana | reverse complement strand
CAAATCAAGTGTAGCCGGTCAGGGACGGACGCCGAACTTTAAAGTTAGGGGGCACAATCGAACTTGCAAAGAATTTGAGAGAAATTTTACAATCGAAAATTTAAATCACACCCATGTAATTTTGCTTTTGATATGACTTTTTCGAATGTAAAATTTCGAAAATTTTTGCTGTCATATTCCATATAAAATTTCCTAATAAAATAATGAAAATTACATTGAGAAATTTGTATCGCAAAAATAATAAATGTTTTGATTTTTATTTTTTTAAATGCGAGTTAGACGTTTTTTTTAAGAATCACGTTTAACGTATTTTTAACTATTTTCAATATCTACTTGGATTATTCGATATGCACATAATATAGTTTTTGAAATAAGTTTTGAGACGACATAAATAATTTTTAGATTCGATTAGCGTACGATCGTCCGAGAATTTTTAAAATTGGCATATTATCGAAATTCAAATTTATTGTGATTTTGCCCTTATTTGGTGAAGATTAAAATCAATTTTTTTAGTAAATTTTGATAAAAGTTAAACAGTTATTGATTCTATGAAATATGTTATTAAAATTAATTATTAACTTTGATTCAAATTAAAATTTCAATCGATACCAAATATGACTTTATAAAAAAAAAAAAACAAATTCTCAAAAATTGGGGGACACATGACCCCCCCGGGTCCGCCCCTGTAGCTGGTCGAAAGATTCAACTATTAGTCTATGACAGTATGATCGGGGCATTTGTTCTTTACAAGATATTGTTAGATATTTAACTTATTACTATAACCACTGTAACGACAATCTGGATTTGGTGCTAAACTCTACAGCCCTCCATTAATGTACCTTTCTTTGAGATTATTCAAATTCTTGCCGGATTGAATCTTCATCTTGGTTAGAATATTTCAAGCACATTAACCGTTGAGAAACATGGTGAGCCATTTGGATATGGTGATACTACTCGAAATTTATGTCTATTCTCTTCATTTCCTATTTATGGATAAAAAAAATGAGGCATAAAGAAAATCTGCAAAAAACTCACCCACACATTTTACGTTATACATTATACATAATCGTTTCGAAAATAGTTGGTCATCTTTAGAGGCAGAAACAAGACTTCGTAATGTAATGCACATACTTCATGGAATCCGTCATTTTTTGATGTGCTTGCTGGAAATTTTATGGGCTACGGTTATCGTACTTTTTTGTCGACTTCAAGAATTCAGCAACGGTAGTTGCTAGGACAAAATCATGTTTTGCTAATGAAGTAATGAAGTGTGTGTTGGACGTGTTTGCTGTAAATGTTTTGCAATTTTAGATTCTGCTGATTTTGGATGTTTGATCTTGTTTTTCCCCCACTTAATGTCATGCTTACTGTAGAAATATCGAAAGAGAGAGAGAGAGAGAGAGAGAAAGAAAGAGCTGGAGACAAAGGAAGATTGACGGGAAAATCTGTTATTGCCAAAATGAATGAATGAATACAAATCATATGCACTGTACAATATATATAGAGATGAAAAGGGATGAAAAAGACCAAAATAACCTCCTACAATTGACAAATTCTTCAATACTCCCCCCTCAAGATGGGAGGTGTATATTCAAAACTCCCATCTTTGTTATCAATTATTTAAATTGAATCTCTCCTAATGGTTTTGTCAACACATCTGCTAACTGGTCTTGAGAGGTAACATGTAGCATTTTGACTTCTCCCGCTTGAACCTTATCTCTCACAAGATGACAATCAATCTCAATATGTTTTGTCCTCTCATGGAAAATCGGGTTACTGACAATATGGATAGCTGATTGACCGTCACAGAACAACAAGGCCGATCGATCATGTTTGATACCAAGGTCTCCAAGTATGTTTCTCAGCCAGCTTAATTCACAAACAGCAGCAGCCATGGATCTACTCTGCTTCTGTTGATGATCTAGAGACAGTATGTTGCTTCTTTGATCTCCACGACACCAATGAATTCCCTAGAAAGACATAATAACCAGTGACTGATCTTCTAGTATCTGAGCAAGCCGCCCAATTAGCATCACAAAAGCTTTTAAGTACTAGGTTTGATTTGCTTTCAAACAATAGGCTTTTTGCTGGTGTACCCTTCAAGTATCTTAGCACATGATGTGTAGCTTCCCGGTAGGGCTGCCTAGGTGATTGGAGGAATTGGCTAAGTACCTACACAACATATGATAGGTCAGGTTTGGTTATGGTCAGATATAGGATCATTCCTATCAATCTCCTGTATGCACTTGCATCTTCAATAAGTTCCCCTTAATCCTTACTCAGCTTCAAATTCTGCGGTAATGGATATTTTGCAGGCTTGGCTCCAAGATATCCTGCATCAGTCATCATATCTAAGGCATATTTCCTTTGATTTACAGAAATTCCATTTGATGTCCGGCTATCTCAAGTCCAAGAAAATACTTCAAAACCCCCGAGTCTTTTAATCTGAACTGCTCATTTAGTTCTTTCTTAAATTGCTCAATGTAGGATAAATCATTGCCTCCTATGATAATATCATCCACATAAATGAGCAAAGCAACGAAGGACCCTTTTTCTTGTCTGCTAAATAAAGAATAATCAGATTTTGACAGTTCAAAACGCTGTGAAACAATGGATGGAGTTAGCTTAGCGTTCCATTGCCTAGATGCCTATTTGAGTCCATAAATGGACTTGTTCAATCTGCAGACCAGTTGTTTCCTAGATTTCCTCGGCTACTCATACCCCTTAGGCATCAACATGTACACCTCCTCATCAAGTTCATCATGGAGGAATGCATTGTTGATGTCTAATTGATGAAGATGCAAGCACTTATGAGCAGCAACAGCCAACAAGGACTTCACAGTTACTAGCTTAGCAACATGGGAGAAGGTCTCTTCATAATCAAGGGAAGCTTGTTGTGTGAATCCCTTTGCAACAAGCTTGGCTTTCTTCCTGTCCTCAGTCCCATCAGAGTTTAGTTTAACTTTGAAAGCCCATTTGCAAGCTACAGGCTTCTTATGTGCAGGAAGAGAAGTAACTATTTAAGTGTTGTTTGAAACTAATGCTTGAGATTCAGTTTCCATTGCCTTGCACCAATCTGGATACTTAGCAGCCTCTTCATATGATCTAGGCTCAAGTATAGTAGATAAGGCCAGTGAATATCTTTTGTGAGCAAGAGATAATTTGCCATAGTCCAGGTACTCAAATATAGGATATTGCTTGCCATCCATATGACCTTTCACCATGGATTTTGATTGTAGAGTAGGTACTTAAGATGCAAGACTGCAGTGGTAATCTTGAAGATAGACTGGGGCTCTTTTAGGTCTATTTGATTGTCTAATGGGTAAAGCTGGATTTGGAGTGGGAATAGGTATTGAAATGGATTCACGAGTGTTTGTTTGAGGATAATCAGATGAATCTGGAATTGAACTAACATGAGAGTTAATAGCAGTAAGAATGGAGTCATTACTAAAACTTGGAATTGACATATTAGGTGGTGAGTCATTAGTTAGAACTGGAAAGAGAGATGAATCAAATGGTAAGCATGTATCAGACTTTGTTAAAGAGGAAAGGAATTTGGGATGATGAAAGGGGAATATATTTTCATGAAAGATAACATCTCTAGAAGCAAAGACAATATTGTTTAGCAAATTATATAGTTTGAATGCTTTCATGCCATAGGGGGTAGCTAATAAAGACACATGGAACAACTCTAGGATCAAACTTGGTAAAACGTCTTTTGAGGCTTGAAGCATAGCAAATGCATCAAAAAATCTTGAGGTGTGAATAAGATGGTGTTGTTTGATGAAGCATTTCATATGGTGTTTTATTTTCAAGGATTAAGGTAGAGGTTCTGTTAATCAGGTATGTAGTAGCAATAATGGTTTCTCCCTAAAACTTATTAGGCAAATTGGCTTGAAACTTGATAGCTCTAGCTATGTTTAGAAGATGTTGGTGCTTTCTCTCTACCACCCCATTTTTGCCGAGGGGTTTCAACACAGCTGAGTTGGTGAATAATGCCATTAGACTAGAAAAAATTATTCATATGGAATTTAGATCTATTATTAGATATGAGAATTTTTATTTTGCAGTCAAAGTGAGTTTGGATCATGTGATAAAAAGAGTGAATGACAGATCTAGTTTGAGATTTTTCTCTCATTAGGTAGGTCCAAGTCATTCTAGTGTGGTCATCAACAATGGTTAGAAAGTATCTAGAGCCATCTAATGAGGGAACTGAATAAGGTCCCCATATATCACAATGGATGATATCAAATCTTTTGGAAGCTCTAGTTTCACTACTTGGAAAAGATAGTCTATGTTTTTGGCTATTGGACAAGCTGTGCAATGTAAATGTTTGTTGAATTTAATGGTTGGAACCAAATTATGTAAGATAGTTAGTTTGGAAATAGGAAGGTGTCCTATATGACAATGCCATAGATCAATATTAGTGTTCACATTGAGATTAATACTTATGGAATTACAAGAGAAATATCTTGCTTTATTACATTGTAAATTGAGATCAGAATTGCAATTGGAATTAGAAAAAACTTGAAAGCTGTTATCAGGAATAACAGTATGTTGAGAATCAGAATGGAGATAATTGATTGAAGGTTTATCATGAAGTTGCTAAGCAAAATGTTGGAAAACATACAGTCCATCTTCAAGTTTGCCCACTCCAATTGTCTCCCACGTTAAAAGATCATGGACAAAACAATATTGATGTAAAAATATAAGGAAGCAATTATGTCTAAGAGTTAACTTTCTAGCTGAAATCAAATTGAATGTTAAACAAGGCACCACCAATACATCTGTCAAAACCAAGTTATCGGACAATCCGTCTGTTTCAACATGTGTAGCCTCAGTAGTGTCACCATTAGGTAATCTAATATCTGCTTTAACCTTACGAGATATGGTAGTCAAATGCCAAATGGAGCATACCATATGTTCTGAAGCACCATATCCATAATCCATTTTGCTGCACCAATTTTATTGCTAGAACAAGAGCGATTACCTGAAAAAGCAAAGGCATCTGGTACAAAATAACCAGTGGTTGGTGCATCCTGAGGCTATGATTGTGTTTGTATTCGAGGACCATTAGTTATCTGTCCTTTCAACAGAGGTACCAACATTGCCAGAACTTGCTTGCATTGATCCAGAGTAATTGTGAGATTTGAGAGGGATTCCATAACAGTAGGTTGAATACCATATGAGGATTGTCCAACATTTGCCACTACAGTTTTGCCTTTAGTAATTTGATGTCCAAGAGGATATCCTACCAGCTTGTAACATTTTCCCTTAATGTGTCCAAGCATGCCACAGTAATTGCAAATATGCCTGTCCTTTCTCTAATTTTGAATGAATCTAACATTCCTTTGGCTTCATTAGAACCTTGTACAACATTGTTAGCAAAGGCAGATGCCTCAGAATTCTGTTGCCTTTTAGTAATAACCTCCTTTTGCCTTTCATATTGTAAAATAAGTGCAAAAACCTTGTTAAGAGAAGGTAGATGATCCATCAACAGGATCCGACTCCTTACTCCAGAATACTGTTCGTCTAGCCCATTAGGAACTGCATAACTTGATCTTTCTATTTGTAATCAGATCTACTGATGCTCGGTCTATAGTTATCAAGTTCCTCCCACAATCCTTTAAATCGATTGAAGTAGGAATTAACTAAATTATTCTCTTGTGAAATGGTAGAGATCTGCTTCTTCAACTCGTAAATTCAAGGACCATTGCCTTGGCTATAACGATCCTTCAATTCAATCCATATCTCTCTAGATGAATCATTGTACATCACACTTGGATATTCCTTTGGAATGGAATTAATAATCCATGATGAGACCACATGATTGCATCTTCTCCAAGCGGTATACATCAGATCATCAGAACTTGGCTCAGTTATGGTTCCATCAGTAAATCCTTCTTTATTCTTCACACCGAGCTCCATGTTGCATATTGTTCTTCGTAAGTACAACTGATATGAGCTGCATACTAGTGTTATCACCATAATGGAGGTAATAAGGACTGGTTGGATATGTAATCACGCGATTGGTAATTGAATTGGCTGATTCTCCAATCAAATCTCCAACAGAAGATCCTTGTGACGCCATCGCAGCAAAGCTTTAATGCTCTAATACCATGTAGAAATATCGAGAGAGAGAGAGAGAGAGAGAGAGAAAGCTGGATAAGAAGGAAGATTGGCGGGAAAATCTATTATTACCAAAATGAATGAATGAATACAAATCATATGCACTGTACAATATATATAGAGATGAAAAGAGAAGAAAAAGACCAAAATAACCTCCTAAAATTTACAAATTCTTCAATACCATGATGCTAATGTGGTGGATATTGATGAATGGTCTTGGCAAAATATTTTACATATTTTTACATATTATTTTATTCACTTAATTAAAAAAATGATTTTTAAATGTCAAGAAAATTGTCAAAAATGTGAAAATTGAATATAGATCCAAACAAATAATCAGTTCAAACTGACTCGATGTAAGTTATCTCAACATAATGTTACGGCTGCGGATTTTAGGGTTTTAATATGGATAATAGGAATCGTTTTTCTTTTACCATAGTATAGCTAATATGAAATTATTTACATACCATCCTAGATACTCTCTGATAGGTTAATTAAGTAAGTTTAAGGAAAGATTGGTAAATATTATTAAACTTTTCTTAAGTTTATTTATTAACATATCAAAGATGTCTTTTGTGATATAATTATATTCTTACCGGTGTCTTGTTGCATATTATTTAGGTAAGAATTAATTGTAATCTTCTTGCTAACTTTACACAAATAAAGGAAGAAAAAAAAAAAGAATTAACAACTTTGAGAAAATAGAATCTCGCCTGGTGAACCAGCAACAATAAGTTCTGCCATTTTTCAACGAGTTCACATGGCATCATGCTTTATCGATTAAACTTAAAGTCAACTGTATTTGGAGAAAACAAATAAGAGCGTTAATGTACAATCCTATTCATTGATCAAGTTACTCGGCGTGAGTTAAGAATGGTGATCCTTAATCCAAGTGGTGGTTGCAAATGAGTAAGATAGTGAAGTGTCGACAGAGTCAAGACCTGGAGTTTGATTCCACTTTCACAACAAGTTAAAAGAAGAAGAAAACTGGTGAGTTATTCTAAGACTTCTTTTGATTATTTTTGTTAATTTTACAAAATTACAAAACTGAGACTATTGTATTTTTTTTATCATTTGATTTAATGGATTGTTTCAACCGTAGCATGGGGTCTCTAGATATTTTCCTTTGGGGTTTACAATATTATATCTGGTATTCATGTTTTAATGAAATCTGCATGTTGCTATCAAGAGTGCACAAAACTGGACATATGATATTTTGACGGTCTCCGTCCATTATTCAAATCGAATAATTAAAAATGCGTTTTTAGTTTCCTAGGTTTTAGAATTTACACTTGGTATCAAAGCGTGTTCACTTTTAAAAAGTGTGTTATATGAAAAACCTAGTAATAAAGGAGTACCATTTAGAACTCTTGTTTTAGATGAGACAAACTATTCTTATTGAAAGATTATAATGAAGGTTTATTCCAATCTTTAGATGAAAAAGCTTGGCATCCTATCATATTTGGTTATAAAGCACCCACTATAACTAAAAATGAGAAAGAAAGATAGAAAAAGGTTGAATATTGGGGTTCTATAGATAGAAAAAGGTTGAAGAGTGGGGTTCTATAGATTTTAACAATGATAGTTGGAATTAAAAACCTTTAAATGAAATTTTCTCTTTGTGGATTCTAACCAGTTTCTTCTACATGCAAAGTAGCTAAGGAAGCACTGGATATACTACAATTAGCTCGTAAACGAACGTTTAATGTGAAGTCTTCAAAACTTCAATTGCTAACCCTTGAATTTGAACAATTGACAATGAAGGATGATGAACAGTTTAAGGATTTCAACGCTAAGCTCAGTAGTATTAGCAGTAAAGACGTTGAAAACATAAAGGTGGAAGAGTTGGTGAACTCCTTAATGACGTATGAGTTGCATATCCATAGGAAAAAGAAGAAAAAAGAATCCGAAGTTGCCTTAAAATCCAAGAAAGGTGAGGATGATGAAGAAGATGAAGACATCAAGTGTGATGAACACATGACCATGCTCACCAAATAATTTCAGAAATTTCTAAAGAGCAATCAAAAAGAAAGAAACTCAAAACCTCAACCACATCTGAAGAAAAAACTCTTTAACAACTTAAGACAAAATCCAAGTTCATCTATAGAGAGAACTCAAAAAATCATATTCAATGTTATGAATGCGAAGGATTTGGACACGTAGCAACTGAATATGCAAACACATTGAAGAAATCTTGATCTAAAAAGGCAATTAACATTACATGGAGCGAAGATGAGGATAGAGAATCAAACTCAGATGAGGAGGACGGAACATATGATACCAGCTAATCTCGTTCACTGCCAACCTTCATTCTAATGCTAACTCGTTATGATTGTTGCCTACAGGTACAAACTTACTAAATGGAGACACGGTCGTGATAGCCCAAGAATAGCTAACCAAGAGTGGGAGGGGAATTGGTTTTTTAAACTTTTTTAAAAAATTAATCTATAATCAAGCACGTAATAACTAGATAGATTAATTAAAATAATAAGCACAATTATGAAAAAAAAATAAGTAAAGAGGGATAGAGAATGCAAACGGTATAATTATGGAGGTTCAATCCAACACAATGAATTATATCCTTTGTTACCAAGCTCTCCAGCACGAGCAATGTCAATTTCACTATGTTGATTGACTTATAGTGAAATTCAACCCTTTACAAAGCTTTTGGTAACTTACAAACAAGGAGTACCAATCCTTATACAACGTTGAACTTTACGGGGACTTCAACACGACCCACAAGTTTAAAGAAAATTGATTTTACAAATTGAAACTTTTCTCTAATAAATGATATGATCACAATTAAGTAAGAGAGAAATAGGCTAACACTTTAATAAATATCAATGAACGAAACTCAAGTGTTAGGTATAAAAAACTTTGATGTGTAGAATAACTTTAAAATTTAATTGACCAAAAGTTTTTCAAAGCTAAAGGAATTTGATAATAATAATGATATGAAAAATCAATACAATCTTGCTCAAAAGAATCTCACTTGAATGCTCTTTTGTTGTTTTTATGAATGGTAAGTAAGTTGGTATTTATAGCAGTTGGAAACGTGAAATTTTCTGTCATAGAGGACGATCATCTGGACGTCCGGAATAGCACCGAACGGCTGAATAGCCTTTACTTTGTCAGAAACCAGAACGGTAAAAAATTTGATCGTTGGAGGTGAACCGAACGTCCGATTTCCCATCCGACTTCCGGATGGACATAAATGTCCATTTTGTTTTCTGACACAAGGTAGGCTTTTGCATGATATTCTTATTTGATTTTTCAATGTAAGTGATGCTAATAGGATTGAAAATTTATTTCTTACCTTTGAAAGATAATATTTGTGCAAACGTTTTACGAAGTAAATTTTATTGTGCATAAAAATTCATTACTTGAGCTTTCAATGAGTCATTGCTAAGGATTAAAGTATTGCAAATTTTAATGAAATGACTTGAATTTGAAAGCTCAAGTGATTTGCACATTTTCAGGCGGGTGACTTTTATCGGTGATTCCGGCCAGAATATTTGGTTTTTTTGGGAGGTGTTGGGTGGTAATGGAAGAGGAGGTTAAGGGCTTTCCACCGGTATCAATACCCGGTGGTTTTGGTGGTCGTAGGTTGCTAGAAAAATGGGACATACTTGGTGGCGGCTCAACGCAGAAGGTTTGGGGATTGATTTTCCTAGGCTTAGGACTGAGTTCAGAGTCTATAATTTGCGCGAGTGCTTGATTTGTTGCTTGATTTTGAATTTGGTGCAAGTGCTCGATTTGTCTCTGATTGTTTTGGCGCAGGTGTACGATTGAGAATGCTCGATTTCCAAGTTCGATTGTGAATGCTCGATTTTCATCTTGAGCTTACTTGATCATCACCTTCATGTCCTTTGGTAGCAATTGTTTTGT
>CAIGRO010083592.1:0-11181 GCA_903798355.1 Fraxinus baroniana | reverse complement strand
TGCATCATTGTGCCATTCCTTTCACTACCCAAGTTTTAATTTATCAATTAAATGATCATTAAATATTAATCTTAATTATTTTTCTCCAATGGAACTACTGTGTCCTTGATATCATACTGTTGGCATTAGTCATTTTCTGGATGTTTTGTGGATTTGTAGTCATATTTGCTTACGATAATCAGTACTTAATTATATCAACACTTAATTATGCTTCCAATTTTATAATCAGGCTTACCCTTGTCATATGTTCACATTGTAACTTTTCTAATTCTCAATTTAGACTATAGTTTAATTTCACCTATTATTTAGCCAATTATATAACACCGCCTACACTGACCCCGATGGGGCTACGTAGCATTACTCAATGAAAAACACTCCATTTCTCTCAACTTCTACATTTATTTTTATGCTGGAATACCAACAAACAATAACCCTACTCGGGTGTGTTTAATGCAACATAGTAGACTCCGTAAGAAATTAAGTATAAACATATAGTGAATTGTAAAAGGTAAATAGTATTGTGTTGGATTAAGATGAACTAATATGAATTGAGTTTTTATTCTTTAGAGGCGATATGCAAATTTTTAAATTGTAGCAACGGAGGTCCCAAACCTTATAAAATTGTACCACAGAAGGATCTCTAGACAATTTTCAATAATTGTAGCAACACAAACTAATTTATTTATTTTCTTGTGAAATTTTACATAAGCGATGCGGGTATCAATTTGTTAAATATTAAAGATAAAGGACGTGACTTGCATTTGACATTTAGCGGGAAATTCAGCCAGATAAAACTTGACCAAACGATGAAACCCTTGAAGTTGATAATTGTTCGTGAAAGCAGTTAGTAAAACAAATTTATTTTTTATGTCTTAGAATTTAATTTTCTAAAAGGTTCCTTAGGTGCCCAATATAGATATTCCATGTTAAAAACACGATAAAGTAGGATATCAAGAATGACACTTAACGTTACCAAAATAGCAAAATAGATTTATCAATAAAATCCTATTACTCAACAACACAACTTTTTTGTTAGATAATCCAAGCGAGGTAAAGAAATGATGTTTTAGAACGTTAAATAAAGATACATTATTTAATATCTTTTATAGTGTTAACTTATTTATATAATATGAACAGTCTCAAGAGTATCTCAAGACATTACTCTGCTTTACTAATTGGCCATATGTACGAATGGCCAAATCATAAAATGACCTAATAATTAAGAAGTACGATGTACATAGTAGAAAAACGGACAACGAATAATGTACAATTAAATAAAGTTTTCCATTTTAAAACTGGGGAGAAGTCATTGCAGAAAATATATTCTCTCAACCAAATGTGAAGCAGCACATCTAAGGCCATCATGAAAAGCACACTTTGAATGAAGTTATTGATAGGTAAATGATCTCTGTAAATTTTAAAACATAGGTAAATTAAAATGTGATCAACCAATTCACAAATTGAAAGAAGGAAAACCTCAGACACAGTTATATGAAATTAGTTAATTCAACTAACAAACAAAAACATAAGAACATAAAGATAGTGAATTCAATTAACTGTCATTTATGGTTTTCATTATTACTTCACCATTATCGGTTCACCATTTCACCATGAAAAATAACGTTGAAAGTATAATGACCATTGCGATTTCTACCCTTAGATGATCAAGAAAATTGAAAACGGTCAATTTCTCATTTATACATAAAAAGATATATTTTTATTTAATGTCTACCATCGATTCTAACCTAAGATTTCAATCATTTATCTTTTAGAATCAGTACGCTGTCGAGATTTTAAAATTAAAATACATAAAAAAGAAAAACAATTATTAATCACTGTATCGATATATCTACATTTATGTATATATCTGTGTCTTTCTTTCTCTGTAGAATATAGATGTTTAATGAATGAATATTGATTGAATTATTTATTAAGCCACTTGACATCTAAATTTCTTCCAAATCTCATCTTAACCAAGAAACATTGGTACTTGGCTGCTTCAAATAAAAAAAGTGAAAAAAAAAAAATCAAAATTTAATTAGAAAAATCAAAAGGAAATCTACGAGGTCAAGTGAGCGCACATGAACACACCAAGGTCAAACGAAATCGAAACATTGCATTCTTAATACCATTTCGAATTGCTCAAAGCCTATTTTTTAGTATTAATGGCTCGCGGAATGGTCAACCGTAACAAAAGTTAAAAAGTGCATCAAAGTAGGCTACTCCAAACTAATATTTCGAAAATTTCAATAATACGTTAACTTCATAAATTCGACGACGATCATACGCTAGCCAAATTCTCAAATCACTCACATCATTTAGAAGATCGTTTCGAAAATCAAGTCGTAGTCATAATGAGCGGTCCAAACGAATATCTAAAATAATTAAACGTGCATCAAACATACATTTTAAAAAGTAATGTCTAACTTGTCTTTTTCTTTAAAGAATTTCAATTGTTTCATTAATTTTTATTAGTTTTGCACTCAATATAATTTACATCATTTTATTAGAAATTTTACAAAGAGTATGGCATAAAAAAAATTTAGGATCGTTATAGATTAAATGTAATTTGAATTACTTTCGAAACATTTGCATTAAATTTGAATTTCATTTCAATTTCATTTACATCCTAGATTAAATTTAATTTCTATTTCGATTCATTTAGTTTCTACCTTCAATTTGATTTACTCGATGACAGCTCAACATTTGTCGACGAAGTGGTATACAAAACTATACAAGTAGCAAGATCCATTTGACAATATTGATAATTATATAATGATACGACATTTTCAAAGTATCAAATTGTGTAGGCTACAGTTGTAGTAGTGTATTGACTTTTTTTCATTAATATTATATTGTAAAAAAAATTACATTTTAATTTTTGATCTCACAATACAAAAAGTCTAGCTCTGTCCTAAGTGTGGTTAAATGGAATAATATGGAGTGGAATGAACCAAAAAGGTAAATAAAGAGGATAAGACTTGGTATTTTAAAAGTTTTTAGTATTTAAATGTTAACATGGAGTAATAATGTCACAAATTAGTAGTATAGTATATTATAACTTTCAAATTTCATGTTATGATATTTCGTTTTGTTGTATTAGATATAATAATGGGCTTATCGTTGGCAGGGTAGCCATTACCATCCCCTCTCCGCCTATAACGTATTTTCGAGTGGCGGGAACAAGTTAGAAGCAAGGATTAAATATCCTTATTTACCGCTTTGTTTAATTATTACTGACTTTTTAATAATATTTTATATATTTTTTTAAATACAATTCAAATCGAAATTAAAAAATAAGATAAAATAAAAATATTCAAAGCAGATTTGAGGGATTGGAGACAAGAACTGTCCCATTTTACCATTAGGGAGAGGAATTACCGGCTTC
The DNA here is from genome assembly GCA_903798355.1 of Fraxinus baroniana. Taxonomy (NCBI): domain Eukaryota; kingdom Viridiplantae; phylum Streptophyta; class Magnoliopsida; order Lamiales; family Oleaceae; genus Fraxinus; species Fraxinus baroniana. Next base: position 7,793 of record CAIGRO010083592.1, on the reverse strand, counting down.
ATTCCGGGTGGGATGCGAGGGAGGGGAGGGGAGGGGAGGGAAGGGGCGGGGCGGGACGGGACGGGGCGGGGACCAAAAGTTTTGACATCCCAACAGTAATAAAAACATATGTTGCAAGTTTTCCTTAAATAAAAAGCATGTTATTAACATTCTAAATTTGTATAATGTCTATTTTTACCATATTTCAAGTGTTATTATTTTTAAAATATAGAGCACAATATAACAAATCGATTAACTCAAAATTGATATTCTAATGTCTTATCTCTTTATTGTTTCCTTGACGTTAAAGTATTCTAAGACTCCATTGGTGTCTCAACACTCCATTCATGTTAGTGTTTTAAATAGTTAGCCCATGTTTTAACTCTGTGTTCACCATAAACAACTCATTTGCAACTTTATGTGTTTTATAATAAACAAATGTGTTAACATCTTTTTATGGGAACATAAATTTAATTAATATATAATTTAATAAATTATATTGAGAGTCAGTTTTAAGTCTTTGGCACCCATATTTAGAACTTGTTTGGTACGGCTTAAAATTGAATTAAAATTGAAAATATAATCGTTATTGGGTCTCACTCGTCTAATAAAAGTCAATAATAACGACTAGTTCTTCAATTTTAATCTGATTATAGTCCCTATCGAACACACCCTTAGATTATAGAGTAATTTCTAATTCTAAAGAATAGAGACTTCTAGTTTAACCTTGAAGCAAAAGGACTTGGGACGTCACCGAAATAGCCAATACAATTTTATTTCCAACAAAATACTATTTTTTTTCTTACTCATTGAAAAACTTATTCGATAAAGCCGAAACAAATTCAAACATTCTGTTTAATATAACCATTTTAAAGCACAAGAAAGAAAATCTACTCATTGGAGCTTACTTGCGTTCCTTTACCATGTGAAATTTACAATTGTGATAACGATATGTTATGTGCATTTTATACCGCTCTGAACTAATCTATCAAGTAATAAGTAAAATTAACTTTGCGATAAGATATGATTTCACCAATTTTTTGGAAAAAAAAATATTGTTAACATCTGTTTCTCATTGGATGTTGGTCCATTTATTTTGGAATCTTTAAATTATTCAATTATTTTTGGATAGTTACATAAGCTATCCCAATATTTATTTATTTATTTTGTCAAATTCCAATTAAAGTTTCTATTTTCCAAAATAACTGTTTTCAAAAATAAATCCTACCACACCAGCAACACCTCCTAACCCACGAATTGGTCTAAAACCCAGCCCAGGCCAGCCCATCCCAGCCCTACTCCCAAACCTATACGCACCACGGCGAAAATTTTTCGGTGAGTGCTTGATATGATTTTTCATAAAATCGGATGAAATCTTCCCTGCCATGCTTCAGCCTCTGCACAGTGGTGAATTTTTCTGGTTTGGTGAATGTTATAGGGAGGAAATATGTTTAATATATTATAAAATAAAATAAATATAATTCGATGTCTTTTAATTGGATCTTCTTATTTGTCAAAGCTAATAAGGTGACCGGTTAGGGAGTGTCTACTTGACTTACGAAAGATTATGAGAATTGGTTATTCAAAAAGGAAAAGGCATAACTTAGTTTTGCAAGCATTTGTCATTGTCAGCCAAGGGCCTGGCCCCCTACGAGTTTGTAACTGAGGGCATATCGATTGAAATAGATTCTTCTTTTTATCAATCAAAACCCCTTTCTAAAATGTACAAGTCAAAACAATTTCATTTTGAAATTGATGACAAAATGTAGTTATCTTGTTTATATAATGAATCAAATTACCAAGACTATTATGATTTCGTTCAAAATTTATTTAGAAAAATGAATCGAATTCCATCAATATTCTTTTGATGAATATGATTAAAATTACAGTGAAACGACATCTACGCCTCCATATTTTCGATTTGGCACTACCCAATTTATCTAAAGGACCTTCCAATTTAAGAGTACAAGATCATATCATTAAACATAAAAACACAGTATAATAGTTATATTCAAACACATTACTAGAACGAAAAGAAAAAATTAATTGTTGCAAATGTCGTAAAATACTATTCTTAAACATATATGGAGTACGAGATATGATAAATATTTTAATAGTCAAATTAAAATCTTGTGAAGAATGTGCTATAATTTCTGCAATGTGTGTTTAAAAGGAAAAAAAATATTCATAAGAGTAATGCATAGCATAAAAGAAGAAATACTACATCCATAGTTTATATAAAAAAAAAATAACATTGTTTCTTCTTTCATCTTATCGGATACTAACATCTTCATCTTGTTGCGTTTTGATACCCAATAAATCTCGGGCGATGATGTTAAACTGGTTTTAGTTTGAATTATACTTCATAGGTCCCGTTCGATAAGTGAAGTGAAGTGTTGACACCACAATCGAACAAACCATTTGGTACGTTCAGCTGAGTGCGTGCAATAATTACTAGAGCAAGTTTAGGCATCATAGACTAAACATTGATGGCAATGTTTGCACTGTGATGGCAATGACTAAACATTGATGGCAATGTTTGCACTGTGATGGCAATAATTCTGGTTCTTGAGGTTATCATCCCATAATTTTTTTTTGTAATTCAGTTCTTTCAAAAATGTTTAGATATGTTATTTTTTCTTAGTTCTAAGTTAAAGAAGTTGCTTATTTTATTTTATTTTATTTTAGCTTAACACATAAAACTTTTACGAGCTTTTGGTTAACAAAACTTCCTAAACTGTGCACAATATAAACGTATTTGTTGTTCAGATTTTAATTTAGTTATAAGTTGATGTTCTCCGTTCGTAGCTATATAACCATCAGCATCACATGGGCTTGCTCATTCTACAAAAGAAGGAATGCAATTCGAATTACGACTTGCCTGCATTCTCAATGAGGAAAAATTCATCCCAACGTAGACATACAAAAAATTTATTTGAGGATGTAATTCACGAAAATCCAACACAATTAAAAAACTAACATTATGTTCAAAAAAAAACTAAACCCTTGCATAGCATGGGAAAAAAACTAGTATTTTGTAAAACTAATTGATAATAGTTAGGGAAAATTAAGCAAAATCAAAAGTTTTCAATTTTATTATCATTTTTTTTTTCAAAAATACAAATACTAATTATATTTTTAAATATAATATATATATTTCATTATTTATAATACTAAACCTTTTTTTGAAGGCTATTAATATTAGATTTTTAGTAGATTTTGATTAAAATTAATAAAACGTGTGACTGAAAAATTGTGAGTCTCATGAAATCAGTTATTAAAATTAATTATTAACTTTGACCTAACTTAAAATATGGATTTTAATTTTCACCAAACGGAGGCTAAATTATTTAAAATTCAGTAATTAATCCCGAAATTAAAGTATTTAGTATCGTTAAACCGTTTTGAAAATCACAAATAGAGGAGTGAGAAAGCAAATTCAATTTTGAGTAAATGCACGGATGACATTCATTTTGTAAACCAGAATAAATGATATTCATATAAGTGATCAGACTGGCTGCCACTTCATTAATAACTTAATGTTCTTCTTTCTTAAAGTCAATTTCGAGAGAGAAAATCAAATACATTTTCAACTGTCTTCCCCAAATTGAATAGATGCTTGTCAGAACGCAATTAAGGGGCAGCAATGATTTTTTGCATGATTTATACAATTTTATACATCGAAATACAAGATCCAGGGACAAAGGAACAATTTCAATTTGCAAGGATGGCTGTTAATTTTATTTTATTTTATTTTTTGTTAATTTCCTTTGCTGGGGATGAAGTGAAACAAAAACTCGAGGAAATATTTGCTTCCGCTGCTGGAGGGATAGATTTGTATTTGAAAAATTTCAATCTTCTCCAAAGTGAAACACTTGTATGGAGAGAGAAAATCGAATCAAGTTTCAATCAAAATATGGGGACGTAGAATGTGCACATAAACTATTTGATGAAATGCATGTGAGAAATTTGGTTTCCATTCAGTATTCCTTGTTTCAGGTCCAATCACGGTAGCCACAATAGCAGCTACAAGAACAATGGAAGATAAGCCAATGATTGAAATTCTACGTATCATTTGGTTTACTATCAGGGTTGAGAGAGGCAGAAAAACACTTTTATTTATCATTTTTTGTGGTTAGAGAATCTGATTGCTTAAGAAGGTTATATATAGACAGTAGTATATGTGCATGAAATGAATGTATTTTGCATTGCAATGTGGATTTACACGTGAGGCACTTTCAATCTCGAAGTGCTTATCATTCATTTCATGCAACACAATCATGAGGGGAATGGGCTATATTATTTGTTGCATTTGAGTTATTTTGAGAGAATGAAATATTTAGAGAATTATTTTCCTGGTGAATATACTTGTATTTGTGATCTTAGTAAACATGTTTGCGTTTGTGATTGATTGTGTTTGGGTATGTGATTACTTGTGTGTGTATGTGTAGAATTACGTTAGCATAATCGTTCACAATACAAGTTTTGTGACCACAGCTATAATTTTGTGTCCATAGTTTTATGTTTGTGACCTATTTTTTGAGTTTGGCATCATGTGCTTGGGTATGTGAAGTGATTTTTTTATATCAATTTCATCTGATTTGTAGATGAAATATGTTAACATATAGAATCGAATTTTGTTTAGTGTCAATGTTTGTGACCTTTGTAATGTTTGTTAACATGATGATTATCACTAGTCACAATTTCTCACGTATATGATCACAAATAATTTAGTTGTACTTATGACAAGTCACAATCATATAGGTCAGCATCAAATAAAAGGTTGTTGTTAAACACTGCACCACATATTATATCACATTTAAACATAAGTAGAAATATTGATAGTAACACGTGGTCACAAATTATTACAATATCATCATCCTTAAGTCTTATTCCAATGTTATTTCAATGTAATAAATTAATATTACACAAAGTTCTGAATAAATCCAAAAAAATTGTAATCAAAAACTATTTCATGAATCTGTTACACATATAGTGTAATATGTGACCATCTTTTGCTGTTTGTTTCCATCCAATTTTTCCTTGTTTTTTGGTCTAGTGGCACCATGTTGTTGCAATTACTCAATATTTGGAGTGAAGACAATGTAGAATTCAACCTATATGCCATTGTAATTGCAACTTCTGCATCAACATACTTGCAAGAATCCTCCACAAATAATAGCTTCACAAATATAAAAGTATCATATCTGAAGGTTACAAGCAATAACATATCTGATCACAGTAAAGTAGAGAGCACCTTCCGGATTGTGATTATTGTGAAAATAAGGCCACAATCCCTTACAATTACCTTGATAAATGTCGGTGCAGTTGAAACAATAGTTCTTCAAAGTTGTAAAATGTGTTGATTTTGGAATTTACAAATTCGGAATCATCGGACCATTGACTCGCTCAAAGCCAACGCCTGTAGACAGATGAAATCGTAAAATTGACGATAACATTGTGACTTATCGAAATCTGCTGTTGAAAAACTATATGCATCAAATTATGGTCAATTCCAATGATACTTTTGGTTGTAATGGAGATGTGAATGCACCGATTCCAAGAAGTGGGTGGGAGAAATATTATGAATTGCTAGTTTTTTTTTTTTTTTTTTTAAGCGGATTTTTAATGGTAGGTTTTCCTTGTCTAATTGGCCCGAATTCAGGGCCCATTTTCAGCTTCACCAATTGAACTGATTGATTTTTAATAACATTATTAAACAGTGTTCTTGGCCATTGGCTTTAGCCTTCAAGCGTCGATTTTCTTTAACAATGTAATTTTTAATAAGAAACTAACATGAATTGATGGGCTGGTTATGTTAAGTTTTTTTCTCAAGTTCAGTGATTAATGAGAAGCAAGGATGAAAGTTCACTGATTCTTGTGATAATTTAGAGAAATAAGAAATACGCATTTTATTTAATTAATTAATATCTAATTTATTAAAATATTTTGTTTGTTGGTGCAACTTTGCCTTCTTAAGATTTTTATTTTCTTTATTTATTTCTCATTAACAACGATAAATAATTTGATATGAGGGCATCTCAGTTCTAATTTATCAATTTTCTAAAAAAATATTAATCTAGTTCTAATTCTCATATAGTCCCGGTTACAGCTCCGGGTCGACGAGTATGTGGTTCGGTCGGTCGATTATTGTCGATTGAAAGTCTAGTAAATTTTTTTAAAAATAATTTATAAAAAATTTAACTGTTCATTATTTTTAGTTAAGGAAAAGATTATTACGAGTCTTAAATCCATATTTTATATATTTTACTGCGTGAAATATTTACAATTTTGCAAATAATGAATTTTTAAAATACGTATTATAGCGTGTTAAAGTTGTATTGAACTAGTAAAAAAAAAAAGTAAGTATAATTAGTATCAAAATCAAAATTAAGAATGGTTTGTGTTTGTGGAACTAATTGTTTATCACTCTTCATAGGCCGTAATTATGGTAGTATTTGATTGGGTAATTACATTCACACCACAATTTTTATTTTTATTTTTTTTGCACCACATTTTAATTACACTTAAGGATCTCAATCTTTAATCATGATAATATTTATGTCCCTAACGATTTTTCATAGTATTTTTATACTCAAACTTTTCATTAATTAATACATTTTGTATTTGATAACAGTTTAAGTTCAAAAAGTTCGTTGAAATAGCATATAACAACTATTTTTTCATCATATTTTAATAAATAAATAGATAAGTAAAAAAATATTTTTTCCTCATTTCAAAGCATGAAAACAAAATAATTTTAACTTAAATCATTATCAAGGACGAGATGTACAACGAGCACACATTGAGAAGTATAATTGCAATTAAAATGTGGTGTGATAAGCAAAAATTGTGGTGGCAATATAATTCATTAATTGATTTGTTATTTTAAATTTTATTTAAGATGATAATTAAATGACAAATTTAATTAAAGTATTTAAACTAATCATGTGTGTGCATTTAAAGTTAGAACAAAAGCAAGATTTCAATGTGTCTCACTTTCCACGCCTATGTTTTGAAACTCATCACACACTTTACCAAAATGAAATTTTTTTGGCACTTTTCAATCGAAGTGGGTGGGGTTTAATGATTCGGGTAAATGATATTATGTAAAACTTGCTCTGTTCAAATGGTATAGAGAATAAATGGATCCAATTAAGAACTTAGACCAATGACAAAAGTGGGTTGCTGGTTTTTAAGTCAGCAGATTGGATAGGTCGAGTTTTAAAAACACTTATTCAAACTCACCTTATAAGCGACAATAGATTAAGGGATACTTGCAATGGAGGTCCTCAAGCCTTTTTAAAATATTTGTCGATATCCAAACCTTTAAATTGTAGCAGCGAAGATCTCAAGCCTTCCAAAAATGTACTATAGAAAGATCTTTGGACGATTTTGACCCAAAATTCAATATGTTAACAAAAAAATAAATAAATAAAAATCAAGCGTCTAACCTTCTTTTGACTAATTTTCAGAAAGCAAAATCATAAATCTATATTCTTTTTTTGCATAAAATGAATAAATAAAAAAAGAAAGAAATTTAAACATATTTCTTCATCTTCTTCCCCACGCACCCCACTCCCCACACCACACCATCCCACCACAACTAAACCAAACCCACCTTCCCATCACCACCATTTGCCATCGCGCATGTGCTAACGAATTTCTAGCAAGAGTCTTTGTCCTCAAAAAGAAAATATCTCATACAAGTACTAATGGTTTTTTTTACTCTTTTTTTTTTTTTTTTTTTATATGAATTTATTATATCAACTTTTAAATTTTAGCCCATGCGCGAAAAATTCCTGGATCCCCCC
>CAIGRO010083568.1:0-17234 GCA_903798355.1 Fraxinus baroniana | reverse complement strand
TAGGACTATGTTGGCTATGAAGTAATTCTGTTAATCTGACTTTCATCCATGTAGATTGGAGCTATTGATGCCACTAAGGATAATTATATGAATATTTCGGAGAAGACTTGTATCAGAAACAGAAAGAAAGCATGTTGTGGAGGTTTTGATTTGTTGATATTCTAACTCAATAATTATATAGCCGGAATTCGACAGTCGAGAAATTCATAGTTCTAAAGCTGTCATAATGCAAAGGCAAAAACAGAAACAATTAGATTATAGAGCTAACTAGAAAAATGCACAAGTTTTTTTACCTAGAAAAATGCACAAGTCCATCTCTAAAGAAAAGTGAAACAATGTCGAATCATTGGATGGGATGGGTTTGTGAAGTTTATTGTTGCTGTTTTCATGGGCTGCCCTGTGGGTTTTCTTTATATACCAACATTGAGGAATGCTCATGGATTTTAGTTGAAGGTGGTAGTGGTGGTGTAGAGAAGAGTTTTAGTTAAACATTAGTTTGGAATTCATTGTCATGAATTTGAGTTGGAGGACGTAGTGGTTGTGCATTTGAGGTGATGGTGGTGCTAACTGTTGGTGGATTGTGGTGATCATTTGTGACCAAATATGTGTGTACTGTAACTAATTTTGTATTAATTGTGATCAATTGTGACTTGATCATATATGGTCACAATTAAGATTCAATTGGTCACAGAGAGTCACGTTGAATACAAATTTGGTCAAAGTTAGTCACATTGAATACAGACTTGGTCACAATTAGTTACATGCAGTCACACTGAACACAAATTTGGTCACAGTTAATCACATTGAATACAAACTTGATCACAATTAGTCACGGATGACACGTGTCAGTGGCTTGATTATATAAAGTGACTTGAAATTTTTTCGATAATTTTTTAGGAGGTGGAGGCAGTGATGGTGTGGTGGTAGGTGAATCCATGGGGGTGGGGGTGTGATTTTCAATTTTTAATTTTCTGAAAATCTTTAAGTTATCGGATCGGCCGTCAGAACCGTCGTCGGAGAGGCCGTCGGAGTGATCGCCGGAGCTAATGGCCATCTCCGGTAGAGGTGGAGGGAAGGTGTAATGGGGTGATAGGATGTGATAGATGAGGTGACATGGGTAGAAATAATTAATGTATATTACATTATATTTTAATATTTAATAATATTTATCACCTGATTTTTGAAATATTTTAATGAGTGTTATTTATGAAATGTGATTTTTAAAACTAGGAGTTATATATTGTCCTTTTTTTTAAAAAACTCATTATAAATCTATAAATTTTTATAATGTATTTAAAATTTGTGCAATTTATATGTATTATAAATAATAACTAAATATTAATATATAAAAAATACATCTAAACTTAAAAAATAAATATTTTTTTTTCAATTTTTGGCTCACAGGCTGCTCGAGCCGACACCCTAAAATGGGGCTCGGCTGGAGCCTCGGCGCCATGAGCCGACCCGGCTAGGGCTTTTTCCAGCCGAGCCATCAAGCATTTTTGACATCGCTAGTTCGAGCATTGAATGGTTATATTCTACAGATTTATGGTGTGTTTGAGCCACATTATTTTGGAAGAATGTATTCTGGAATAGTAGATTGATGGAGAATGTGGCTGAAAAAGAAGGAAAAATTATTGATGTAATGAAAAATATTATTTTATTGAAAAATATGTGGTTGAAAATAAGTAAAAAAATGAAATGAAAATTTTATTGTGTACTAAACATTGGCTAAATACCAAATAATCAGCTTTTACCGACATTGTACTTATGTAAACTCAGCAGGGGTCATATTTTGGGTGTATTTGAGCCAAAATAATAGATTGATGGAGAATGCATGGACATACTCATTAAGGTTGCCTTGTGTTTCCAGCTCACTCAACTTCCCAAGCCCAATCTTTTAACATTTTGAAAAAATGGCCCACACTGTACAAGCTTACTCGTAGTCTGCCCTGCGAACTCGTTGTCTTCTCCTGCGAAGTGCGAACTCATTTCTTGTTCCCCCGCCCCCCCGGTTCTCAAACCTTGTGAACTCATTAGGTCACGGTGGGAATTGGGGATCGTGGTGGCCGGTGGGAGTTCCAAACTCCAATAATCGATTTACCATATTTTGAAAGATGAAGAAGAACGGATTGAAGATTTGAAGAAAGTTTTGTAAGTTGAATCAATTTCGAAATGAATTCGTTATCCATGCGCACACTATCTCGCTTCTTGCATAGTTGCATACGTTTGGCCTTTCAAGTTTCAAGTTTTTATTCCTCTGATTTAAACTTTAAAGGCGCCCGCCAGGTGTTCGATTTTTTGCTCGATATATAATGAGATGATTTGGACTTTGGTTTCTCTCTGCCTCTGCCTTTTGCGGTGCATAGATTGTTATATAGTTTTAAGAATCATATGTAAAGCGTGGTCTGTCTAGGGAGTAGGGAAGATTAACTGTTAAGAAAGTAGTGATTACAATATTTTTTGTCTTCATTTCTTTACCTCTTGACTATATTTCGACTGATGATATAGAAATGGAAACATTGTGGGCAGGCCTTCAACATTAGAAATGCAATGAGGCATTTCTTTAATTCCCACTCACCAAGTTTGGCAGTTTGGCAATCATAAACTCAATGGACAATGAAGAAAAACCATGTATAATCTATGAGCAGAGTCTAATGTGGTTTCATTAACAGTCTAACAGAGACAGTGTGACAAAACTAAGCTTAACTGAGAGGAAAGAGAGTTTTTTTCCTTAGGCATGCCTTAGCTTAGTTGTTAAAATTATTTTTTACGTAACTCTATCTCGCCCCCTCCCCCCCCCCCCCCCCCCGAATCATAATCCTTGATCCGCCCCTGGGAGAATGTGTGGTTGAAAATGAGTAAAAGAATGAGAATGAAAGTTTTAAAGTGGGGTGGAGAAATGAGCAATTTTTGTATCTTTTAAATGTTTTGAAAATCGGATCGCCCTGTCGATTGAATCGGAAAAATCGAGAGAACCTTACTCAAAACCAATCCGTTTTGGCTCTTAATTAAACCTTTGAAATTGAAACCCTTATTTACACCACAATTGTTTCTTCTCTCCTTTGAGTTCTCTGTGCAAGATTTAAAACACAAATTATTTCTTCCAAATTTCTCTACTTGATTCTTGATTCCACATTCTAATTCTTCGGCTGATTGTGTTCTTCATGTATTGGGTTACAAAGGTTTGATTTTTTTCTTGAACGCCTTGATTTTTTCATCGTGTTCCATTTTTTTCCAGGAAATTTGATCTTCTGATCTAAGATTTCGATTTTTTTTTCCCCCATCATAACATTGCACATTAGAAAAGCTTTAACACAGTCACGTTGTTCCATAAAGTTGATTTTCTTGTAATACTATTGTCCTTGTTCTAATATGGAGGAAGGTGTACCGCAACTTGTGTTGGGTCTCTACATCATAAGGGGCGCCAACATGTACTACTTTTTCTTTGTCTTTCTCATATCATTTACATTATAATTCTTTTGCTATGTTTTACCGCTAAATATAGTTTTTACATGCCCTCGTCTCATTGTTCTTACTTAGCCCCCGTTTGACACCCATTAATTTTTCATTCACATTCTCATTTTTCATTTCAACCACACATTCTCCTAATAAAATAATATTACATACAAATCAAAAAAATTTCATCACTTTTCCACTACACATTTTTACATCAATCACTATTCTAAAAATTCTTTTCAACTAAAAATGGGTTTCAAACAGGGCCTTAACCTTGTAGAAGCATTGTTGGTTAACCCATAAAGAAAAAATTGATTGAGAAACATAAAAAGTTGATTTTTCAATTATATTGTTTCTCTGTTTTTTTACTTTTTTTTTTTTTAGATGATCTGTGTGATGAGTTTTAGACCTACAATTAGTCAAGTAGTATGCTGGAGAGATATGATGCACCTTTTCAGTATGCTGTACAGATATGATACACCTTTTAAATTTTTAATCCCATCCATACCAGATTAATGAACGAGCTTGTGTTTTCTTCAAGCAACCTTAAACCAAACAGGAAGCATTCCAGTCTATTGGCAGTGTATTACACTGCTATTGACCGCCTAATACTGATGCTGGAGGGAACCAACTGAAGAACGCAGTGATAAACCAAATAGAATGAGCAAAACTTAACGAGCCTTGGATTTCAGATATATGAGATACCATATAATGGAATTTCATGGAACCGTAAATTTTATTTTCTAAACTTGCTCTTGCTGTAATTTAAATCTCATTTGTCTTCTATCTAGCTTGTTTACTCCAAAGTGCTTCTTTACTTAGCCTTTGTTTGGTATAAATTAAAATCTGATTTGAGTCTCAAGTCAAAGTCAACATTAAATTTTAACCACACAATTTATGGGACTCGCAACTTTTCAACCATACATTTCATAAGCTTTTATCAAAATCTACTAAAAATCTGATTTTAATTTATAACAAACAGGGGCTTAATGTTGTTGACTTAGTTTACATTATGTAATGGGATTAAGTAGCACTTTACTTTGTTGATTGTATTTGATTATTTTTGTTAATTATATGTTTTGTGTAGCTAATAGCCGAATACAATTTTTGTTATTTGATATAAAAAAACTTGTATTTCATTCTTTCTTTCTTTGTAAATTTTTTTGCACCGGTTTGACCACCCTTTGATCCTTTTTCTTTTCCGAGTCCATGCCCGGGTCAGTTTTTAAAAAAAACATCAATTTGCTATAGTTTTTCACTTACTTTGAGTTGCAGTGAGTGGAAAACTTGCCACTACATGATGCCCAAAGAAAAATGTTTGGTGAATCGAAGATTTCATATGTGATGCTTGTACAATAGTGTTTATATATATCAGCATTTTACTCCCTCAATTGGAGTGAGTGGTAAACTTACCATTCGATGATGCTTAACAAAAGATTTTGACAAAATGATCAATTTATGCATGCCCTTGTGGTTTGATTGGCAAATGTAAAAATTGTCGCATTGGTTAACTACAAGCTATGATGGTGAAGCAGAAGCATATGTTGTCTTTATGAAATTGGCTATAGTCAGCCCTGATGAAATTCTTGTTTTTCTCTTGTAATGAGTAGATTTTATTTCCATGATTAGGATTTCATACAAAATATAAATGATTTTGGAGCTGAGGAAATTAAGATAACGCATTTTCGAGGACCCCAAATCTGTAAGATCTAGAAGGGCATCTAAATTTGAGCACGTGAAAGTAATTGCTCTTCTCCTTCTCTGAATGTGGGATTTTAGTTAATACCAAAAGTGTTGCAAGTGCAAGTGCATTGGGAATCAGATGGATGAATTTTTGAAGAGCAACACATTTGCAACCCATACAGTTGCTACTGTAGGGTCTGTGGCATTAGGCACTGCTCTCTCCTACCCTCTTGATACTCTCAAAGTCCTTTTGCAGGTACGAAGTTCTCAAATAGACTTTTCGTCTGGACATACAGGATACACCTATGCATAGCCCTCTTTATCTTTCTGTCAATATTCATACTCATGTAATTCTATGTACCACAAAACAGGTTGGCTCTGGTTCTAGGAAACAGTTATCTATGGCTCAGGTTCTCGATAGAGTCCGAGCTATCTCGGGATATTCAGGTAATTTAACAATTGCCAACTTATGTTAAGAACTTCAACTTTTGGAACAGCATCAAAACTTCGAGTTTGAAGTGATGTAGTTTTTCCTGTCCGATATCTTATCTATGTGCATGCACATATGCATTCAAATGTAAAAATATTGTTCAATTGGCAAAATTAGTAAGAGTAGATGATAGGAAACTACAAGGGTCTGCCTGAATCTTAGGGGTTGAGGTAAAAAAATGTGAAGGAAATAACTGCTAGCAAATAAAAGAAAACTTGGTTCAGTCAAATGTCAAATATGTTTGGATTCTTAAATGATAGATATGTAGGATCTCTAAAAAAATTGTAGCTCTAACTCAATTTAGGCCCTGTTTGAGCCAAATTATTGTAGAATGAGAATGAAAAATATAGCCGTTATTGGGGCTCACACAAGAGATAGAAAATTTGAATTTAAATGTTGATGTGATGGATAACGGTCATATTTTTCATTTTAATGAGATAATAAGGTGGCTCAAACGGGGCCTATGTATATTTAAATGTATTGCTTCATATAGTCAAAGATAAAAAAATGGTTTCAATGGTTCCTTGAGCTTAAGAATTTGATGTTTTGAGCATTCTCACTCGTTTGAGTGTTTTTATTATGGATCCTTGAGAGGCAAAATTCTGCAAAATGAACAGACCCTAAATGGTATTTGAGGTTCAACAAGGGTTTTATTTCCCTTTGTTAGTCTAGTCATGCTCTTAGTAATTAGTATCACTATCTTTTTGCGTTTGTTAATCATGATTTTGTTTATGTGAATGTATTATTCATTAACAAAAAATTGGAAAATATTTTTGATTCTCAAAGGTCAACTCAACAGAGTTTTCCTTCGTAAATATTGTAGGTTTGTACAGTGGTATTGGTTGGTTGATTACTGGTAGAACATTGGGCTTGGGCTTTCGCTTTGGTGTTTATGAGATATTGACAGCATTCTACAAAGGTAAACTATCCAATTTGTGTGTTTATTTTTGGCTTCTTTATATGAGCTCCTGCTATCCAATTAGTTCTGCATGCAAGATGCAGCACTTTCTCATTATGATAAAGACACTGCTCTGAAATTGTGCATGATATGAAAATGTTTTCACTCAAAAAATTGCTATTTAGTGAAAATATGAAGTGCGTGATGAGTGCATGATATGAAAATGTTTTCACTCAAAAAATTGCTATTTAGTGAAAATATGAAGTGCGTGATGAGATTGGGTAGTTAAGAATAAATCTTAGACAAAGAGTTGTGAGGAAGATAGACCTGATATTTATCTTTATTTTTCACCCAAAAAGTATCTAGTTAGTAAGAAAGTCAAGTAGTAATGGTAGAGTTTTCAAACAAGATAGTAGAAAGCAAAAGGTGTTAAGGGTAATATATATATATGTATATATATATATATATATATCGATTAAAGATGAAACAAACAAACAACATATAAGGGTTTAGACGACTACTCTTAATAAGGTTAACTTTTTAAGTTGGAACCCTAGTTCTTAATAGTCAGAGGTCAATTAGATCAAAAGAGCAAATCGATTCGTTTAAAGCTCTAACAAGAATTCAGATTCTAAGAATGGTGTGTTCAAACGAGCTACCATCTTGTGATGGTATGTTAAAGGTGATCTTTCACATTGATTAAAGATGAAACAAATAAACAACATATAAGAAATTGGGTTACTCATATTAACAAAGTTAACTTTTATCAGAATTCATTATGCTCAAACGAGTACTCTGGTCTCTCTAAAGCTCAAACAAGCATTCAGATTAAAATAATAGTTTGATATAATGAACCATCATCTTGTGGGGTCATGTTAAAGATAACAAGGTCGACGTTTTAAGATGAAATCAAATTCTTATATGTTGGTTATAGTTTCGGTATTTAATGGATGTGGATTTTACCCTTAACAAAAGGGAGGTTCTGCAATTTATAGTGCTTGAGTACAATGGTTATTTTGGGACCAGTAGGGCTAACAGAACTATCCCTTGCAGAACAAGCAAGCATTTATCGTGTACATATATGTACACGTTCGGATCACTTGCACAAATATTTAAGATTCCAGTGAAGTATTTTTCAGTTTTTCTTCATCGTTTGCTTGTTTCATCAGTGCAAGAAAAGATTTATGCAGCCAGCCCACCCTGTTGATGTTGCTGTTTACATATTTTGTCACTTGCTAGTTGAATTAGCATCAAAATTAATTTTGTTAGAAAGAAAATGGCAGTGATTTGGTCCATTTGGACATTGAAAAAATGCAGGAAACTGAGTCGTGTAATGTAATAATAATGGAAGTAGTTTCCAATGAAGCAGCAAACTGAGTCGTGTAATGTAATAATAATTGAAGTAGTTTCTAATGAAGCGTGGGACTTGAATTTGTTGTGTATGAAGGACAATATTAATCACCATGTTAGACCAAGGTTCTGAGATGAACTGCACGTGCTTATTGTTATTCGATTAGTGGCTATTGAAGCTTGTTTCTAATTGGATGCTGCAGATGATGCCCTTTTTTGTCTTCACAGAAGCATGCACATGCTCTTCTCTAATATACTTTGTTTGTTGGAAATAAATAAACAATGTCTTGTCGGAATGATGATCTGTGACTTCGTACTTCTGGTTTTTTTAAGCATGCATTGTTTTATAATAAAGATAATGCATTGCTCTCAATTTTTCTTCGTCAGATGGTCGTGAAGACAATTATGTGTACGTCTCTGAAGCTCTAATGGCAGGACTTGCTGCTGGAAGTGTGGAGTCTCTTGTAAGCTCTCCATTTGAACTTATTAAACTCCGAGCCCAGGTGGCTTCTGCTTCACGCATTTCACGCCCTCCACCCATTGCGGAAATGAGTGCTGATCCTCCTTTAATTGCAAGGTTACTGCCTGGATATTCACTGGACATGAGGACAATGAGTAACTCGGTCGGCCTTTTGTCCACCTTGAGAAATAAACATGCCAATACAATAGATGCATTGAAAGAATATCCATGGATGATGACAGGATCTGGGAGACCTCCACCTGTCAGTAATGTTAGAAGGCCATCAGATGTCATCAGTTTGGAAGGATGGGGTGCTCTATGGAGAGGCCTTAGACCTGGATTAGTCCGAGATTCCATTTTTGGTGGCGTGTTTTTTTCAAGCTGGCAATTTTTACACAGAGCGATGCTGGAATGGAAAGCAGTTGGAATGGATCCCATACCCAGGTTTTCCATTTGCCAGTTTTTCAAGATATATTTAACATTTTACTGTTGGTTTAACTTAAATTTCTACCATTTTGATCACTGCTGAGCACTGTTAACTAATTTTCTTGGGCTTATCAATTTTTATCATCTTTCGTGCCAATTGTGTAAAATTTCATAAGTAACACTTTGCCAGTACTTTTTTTATGAATGATAGAACGTAATTTTTTTTCTTTCTTGCCTCGTTTACAAGGTTATTGTTAATGCAATTTTAGCATTTGTAGCTTGTGACTTGACTGTGTGTGCCTATCTATGAATTTCTTAGGAGATAAGTGCAAAATGTATTTAAAATGCTTTCTTAATTGCCTTATTTTTTACTTACGTAGTTCAAAAAATGTCTTCAGGTTTGATGAAGACATTGGGCCATTGTCTCCAGTAGCTGTTAGTCTTGCAGCTGGACTTTCTGGTTCAATAGCTGCAGCTGCCTCTCATAGTTTCGACACTGCCAAAAGTCGATCGCAGTGCATTGTGCTCCCTAAGGTACAGCGCCTATCAAGATAAGAATTGGGACCTTACACGATTCTTCAGTGCTTTGTCGGGTTCTCTTTTTTGTTTGTGAACAACTAACATTTTCGTTCACAGTGACAGTGCGACATATTTCAATGAAATCTGTCAGTGACAGTTGATTTTCACGAAGAGTTATATATTTCCTTAAATTCCTTTTGCCTGCAACTATATACACAGGTTTTGCCCCTTCGGTAACATAACCACTTTTGAATTGTTTTTTTTTTTGCCCAGTTTGTATCGAAGGAGAGGAAATTCCTCAAATGGAATAATAGACCAGGAAAGAGATTTGAGAGACTTACCGGGATCCACCCTGCAGATAGGAATTTACTGATGAATGGCATATGGTTGCGGATGGCTCGTTCTGGACTCACATCGTTTGCCGTTGTAGGAACTTACTTCTGGGCTGTTGATCACCTCGTTGCACAATGAATATTGTGTGTTCCGTAAGATAGCTTTATTTCTTATGACATGAAATGGCATTTATGGGAATTCATATTGGTGTCTTCTTTGATTCTTAGCGAGAAATCCTCAAGTTCTGCTACTATACAATTTATCTTATTGAAGAGTTCATCTTTAACACAGTGTGCAAGTTAGACTTGCTAGAAAAGAAAATTTTGAAAATCATGTTAGGTAAAATAAAATTTTGTATTAGATTCTTTTAGTATTTAAACTTTGCATTCTCTTTTGTTATCTTTATTCCTATGTAGTGGACTATGTTGTGCCTTGAAATTATTAGTGAAGGATGGACTATGTTGTGCCTTAAAATCCATGTTTTAAAAGACTCAAAAATGCGCCGCTTAGGCGCGATGCGGGTCGAAAACGCGTCGAATTCGGCCTATGCATGTAAAAATGCGTTTGATTCAAAAATGCGAGATAATGCGCATGCTTAGGCGGCGCATTATCCCGCCTAATCCCCATTTTTTTTTTTGCAAATTTTTTTTTATGATATATTAAAAATCTATTTTTTTATATAAAAATATATTTAATACCTTAAAAATAATTGAAATAATATTAAAAGTACGAAACACATTATAACGCATATTCTTCGCATTGACACGTTTATGATTCTTGATTCTCGACTTCGATGCATCGCAACGCATTACGCATTTTAGAACACTGCTTAAAATTGTCTTTGTTTATTTTTGTTCTTTCCTATTAGAGCTTTTCAAAAGACGAATGCCTGAAACGGGGAAAATGAAGTCTGCGCTTCAGAAAAATACCAAAGTAGGATTATTGCGGACGTGGGACTACTTGCATGTGAGGAGGTTCGGCTTATATAACTGGGTTGAGATCTAGCAATATGATGATGGACCCCACGACTAGCATTTGTGATCGGAGTTATGCTGTATGTACTGCCCAAAAAATGCAGTGTTGGCAGCCAATGAAGTGCTGCCAACATTGCATTTAACGCTTGTACAGGATGATTCACCCTGTACAAGTAGTAAAATCCCGAATAAATCTATGTGTACAACAATGGTTGACAACGATGTATTGTCGAAATTTTAGAATGTGATGTAGAAAATAGTTTTTTAAAATGGATGGATATGATGAATGTTAAATTGGATATTGTCAATCAATATTGTACATGTAGCAAGATTCAATTCTTTGTGATCTACGTTGCATTCTCTCAAATCTCGTAAGCTCGGAATTAGTTAGCTCGTACAAAATACCATCTTGTGATGTGTATGATTAGTGAGATTAAAGAATAAAAAGTTAGTATGTACTCTTGAAGTTTTGAGTTGGCCACCGGGTCTTGTGGTCCTACTATATAATGCTCGATCTTTTGACAAATTAGGTGATTTTCTAATGGCTCTCACTGGGTCTTGTTGTCCTACTATATAATGGCTCGATCTTTAGACAAATTAGGCGATTTTCTAATGTCTCTTATTTAGCCTTTTTAAGTTCCATTTGGTTGAAAAAATAGATATTGTAGTAGTGATTTTTTGAAGAACGAATGGTTGGAAAGTATGAAAAAGTTTTGAATTTACATGTAAAATTATTTTATTAAGAGAATGTGATTGAAAATAAATTAGGAAAAAAATGAGTTTTAAATTGATGGCCTCAAACATTTGAGGAGCTTAAGTAAGGCACCCAAATTTTCAATATTTGCATTCCAAATCATTTTCATTGGTAATTTTTATGACTTTTAATAATTTTTATTTATAAAAAGAAATTCTTCCACTAAATAAATAATAAAAACACAATAATAAATATTACTGACACAAAAAGTATATAGGGAAAAAAAATTTATGATTAATAAAGGAGGTTTTTCATCGGTGATAATTATTATTTTTTAATAATAAGACAGTTAAATTAATAAATATTACTAACTGAGAAATCCATATGAAACTAAATAAAAATTTAAAATAGTAATTTATGATTAATAGTGGAGGTTTTTCCTAGGTGATAATTTGAAAAATTGTCTTAATAAATATAATTTATCAATGGGTTTAATTAATAAAATATAAAAGAATTAAATATTAGTTCAAAAATTTATGTGGGTTAAATAAAAACAATATATATTATGATGGCGAACAGTTTTTAGTTACTAATATTTAAAATATAAATAGTTTAATAAATTTGATTTATCGATAATATTTTCATCAATAAATAAAGTAATAGAAAAAAATTATAAATATCAATGGAAAATTCCTTTAGTAATATAACAACACTTGAAAATAAACTTGAGATTATAAGAAAAATAAAAAATAAAAAAATTGAACTTAAATGTCTTGAACTTGTAAGATATATAAAATTTCGATGGTGATATCAACTTCTTTCATTAGCTATTGAGGAATCATTGGTAGTTACTGACATCGTCTACGATACTTTCTTGATAAACATGAAGGTGATATTAATAGTATTGTTATTGATTATTCCGTTTAAATCACCCACGTATTGATTCCCATTAGAATCTCCATCAATTACCTAAGAAATTTTCGTTAATGATTAATTCCCCTATTGCACTTTGCCGATCAATTTAGCACAAAAATCATACATTGGAACAAGTATATACTCATTCTGTGCTCTCGACTCTACACTTTTCTTTCACATCCACAAGTATAACAAACAATTCACAATATTTAACAAAATGATGCAGTTTTACAAATAGTCACACATTGTAACAAAATAAGAAACTTCACTAGACAATTTCAAACCCAATTCTATTCACAGTTACATACAAACACAAAGAAAGTTGTTAAATGGTTGTGTTCAAGTACCGTTTGTGTTACGGATAAAAGAAAAAAGCTACATTCAGAGGACCTTCAGTACTGCTTTGCTCGAAGTATGCACCCCCGTTGCAGCGAGTCTCAGAACGGCTCGACTCTTGTACAAACTGCAAAGGAAGATCGGGTAAGCATGTCAGCAGGTGTTAAATATGAATGCATTGTATACTACGAAGCTGGAAACTGGGATACGCATAAGGTATCTTGTCTCGACTTTCCATATCAATTCCAGTCACATCAAAATGCGAAAACTCAAATGATCAACATTTAACAGAACCTGGATGTCAGAATTGATGACCAAGAACTAACAACTTGATACTCGATGAATCACCAAGGGAAACAAAATTTGAGGAAGTAAAACTGAAAGTTGCAAATTCAAACTAATGAAGTGCCAGAAAGATCATTCCATGCCCACATAACCCCACAAATCTTTTCTTTCTTCATCATTTTTTATCCTTGAATTTTCTTCATTTTCAGTGTAAGCTCACCGTGTAGCTCTTTAATAACCTCTACGAAGCAAGTTTTTATATTTTCTTAATGCACACATCTAATAGCGATTGATATCAAAATAGCTGTGATATTGGGCTATTAGCATTGCGTACTGGATTGACAGTTAAAGATTTCGTGTTTAGTAACTGTTGACACCTGCATGCCTAGATGAGTAAGTTTTATTGATTTAAGTTAGTTTTGAGTGAAGTAAAATATTTTTAACCTCAACAATTAAACCGGTATAGTATGGTGAAGAACTTACCCAGTTAGAGCAAGTCCCCACATACCCAGGGTGTACAACATCATTCCGGCATGCCAAATGTTTATTGCCTTCTCCACCTTATTCATGCCTTCCAATGCTTTTGTGATGGCTGCAAGTAGTTAGATTGCAATGAATACAAATCAAACAAGACATGCAGCAAATTTGAAGGAAAAACTAGCTTAAAGGAAAAGAAGTTCCCAATTTGGATTGGTTGTGGGGTTTTTGTATGTTAGGGTTGGGGGCTTCTACACAATTTTTTTTAGGGCAGACCAGTAATGTGACTCTATCATCTCACAGGTCCAATAGATATGTAACAAGGTATATGATCAATTTAAGCAAAGCATAATTTTGTCCATTTCTTGGTTTAAGCATGTGAGACAAAGAAACACAAAAGCTTGAAACGGAAGCATTTTAATTTGCTTTACTTGTCACCGGGACATTTGTTTTCAAATAAAACTTCCTGCTGCACCAAAACTCTTTAAGCCAGGAAATGTAATTTTCATTCTATAATTGGTAAATATTTTGCAACTTCTCTGATAGATAATCCTTGATATAATTTACCTGAAGCTACTCTTCACAGCAAAGAATAAATAGTGTGCTAGTTTGGAACAATACTTTTACATATAAAATGTACCGTAGCACGTTAAAAATCATATAACTGAAAATTTCAGAACAAGCATAGAGCTTGTTTGATCTCTATTATTTCAAAAATACATTTTTTTCTCTTATTTTCAACCACATTATTCAATAAAATAATATTAGATGCAAATCCAAAATTTTCCTTATTTTTTAACCATATTTTCCATAAAATCACTATTCCAAAATGCTTTTTTATTTTTATTTTTTAAATGGGACTCAAACATGCTCACAGTGATATTCATTGAACATATACGATACTCCAGTCGAGTTCGTGCTTTATCAAGTTAGAACTTGTAAGTTGTAACCCTTCTTATCTTAACCTGGTGCATATTTTGGAATAAATTTGATAGAGCAAAGCTCTGAACTTTACAGTCTTCCACTTAATTTTTTTGATCTTTGCTCTTTCTGGACCCCATAATTTTATCTCTCCTGTGTTTCACCATATTGTTGACAAGACATAGTGGAATATAACAGAATCTGACAACTAATTAAAACCAGAACTACCTTTCTAAGCATTCAGGGACTGCTTTTGATAAGAACAATAATGTGCACTCTAACCTGTTTATAGAAATTACACAACGCACCCTTTTGAGAAGTATACTCAGCCCACCAAATATTGAATTCATCTATATCAAATTGCCATCATTATTTCAGCGTCACATAAATTTCCATATCCTTTGCTAATTCAGCTCATCCGTGTTCGGTCATAACAATCATTTTGAATAGCTTTAGGTATAATAAGATGCTGGGATAAAAAAATCAGCATTAAGGTTTTCTCATCAAGGGAAACTTGAACATCTTTCCCATGTGACATGTTCCATCTCCTCAAATTCTTCATTCAGAAACTGACATAATTGCATATTTCACGTATCATTGTGGAATACTTTTTCCTTTCCAAAACCTAGGGCAAATAGGCAATTCATATTCTGTGATGTAACGAAATAAATGACCCTCATCAGGTCATCAAAGTGTTATTGGTAACACGGATACTTTTAAACAATAGGTCCATTTTTGTTCGAGTAGAGATAATCCTTAAATGTGTACATCATCTCATCCATCTTGATTGAGAAGATATGTTACAGCACAAATATTTATATAGTTACTCCAGCCAAGTTTATGTTTTGTCAGGTTACAACTTGTAAGTTAACCATTCATCTCTTAAAATGGCGCATTACTCAAATGTTGACAAGACATATTTGAAGATAACATCTAACAACTAATAAAAACCAAAACTACCCTTTCTAAGCATTCAAGTACTGCTTTTGGAAAGCATGAGCTCTCTAACCTTTTACAGAACTACAAAAAAGGCACCCTTTTGAGATGTATGGTTATCCAACTAAATCTTCAACTCAGCAATATAATATTTGACAACAAAGTTCAGTGTCACATAAATTTCAACGTCCTTTGGTATTTCATTGTATTCTCATTTTTCTAGATCAGCATGGTGTTCATTTATGTCAATCATCAGAATGGTTTTAGGTATACAATAAGATGCTGAGATCAATAAATCAGCAAGGTTTTCTCATTGGAAAAATTATATTATCTATTGCCATTATGACATGTTGCATCTTTCACCTTTTATGTACAGGCTTCAAGAAAAGAAGAAAGTTAATGATGGCATCTGTGTGGTAAAACTAACAAGGAAAGAGAGAGAGAAAAGGAGAATATACCTCCCTGCAGCTGCTCAGGAGTCAATTTCTGCATTTTGAGACAGACGAGATAATTAATCATCTAACATAGCAGAAGAACAACTAGAACCTTCATTGTTAATCTGTATACCTGAGCTTTCGGGTTGGCCACCAAGCATCTAGCTATGAAATTGGCCACCCCATCCACCACTTGCTCCTCGCTCACAACTACATAATTTTCATTATCAATTTCGCTCCGCTCTTCAATGTTGCTCGGAACCATGTCCTTGGTGACCCAGACCCACCAACTCGGCTCTTCTTGACCAACATTAATCAAAATCTCCACTTTCTCCAAATCTTTATCTGATCACATTTACCAAAAGACGAACAAAATCTTGAAATATTAATTTTTTACTGTTCCAAACGTTCCAGAAGAATCTGGATATGTATATTGCTACAAACAGTTCGAAAAATTTATGGCAGCCAAATGCACAGCGCTGAATGAGAAAACACTGGGAGAATAATTGATCCATTAAAAAACTATTTTCCTTCTGCAATTGTACATTGCTCTGCGTTATTTATAAAGAATATGAACATATCAATAAAATAGACTATGTATACGAAATTATGCAGATAAAAGTAAAGAAATTAGAAAGGAAAATTAAAAAACCTGAGGGCTCGTTGAATGGAAACTTGCAGGCAGCACCCTCCATAGATTTCTGCCGCAGATTTTCGAGTTGATCCAGGAAGCTTCCAGAATTCACAGCTGCTAAAAGGCGCTCATGCAACTGCAATTAAATCTATTTTTTAAAATTAAAAAAAGAAGAAGAAATAGAATAAAAATCACCAGCATCCTTATTAGCTTTTCCACGAAATTGTAAATAAATAGAAACCAAAAGAGAGGAGGGTAAAACTGCAAATACTGTACATCGGGAGGGCAATTCTGTAATAAAGAAGGTGTCGATGACATGTTTTGGAAAAGGGTCAGATTTTGTTGAAGTAAATTCCGGAGGCGTCGATTTTCGGAGCGTAAGGATTCTAATTCCAAATCTTCTTTGCCCGGTGGCGGCTGCAAAAGAGGCGTTTCCCTGTGGTGGGTTTCAATGGCGGTCCAGGCCACGTCGGCCACCTTCAACACCGTCTTCGCCACCTCCAAGGACGCGTGACTAGGCATTATCTCTACGTTTGACGATTGTTTGTGCGTGTAAATCTTTATGCTGCCTATGTGTTGCTTCTGATTTTGGATTTTGCATAATATAATCAACCGCATTATTTATTTTGGACGCGTGACTTGTTTCTGAGTCTCGTTGTTATTATTTAGCATAATTGNCACATTCTTTAATAAAATAATATTTTACATCACATCAATATTTTTTTCTTCCTTTTCAACCACACATTTCCCATCATATCACTATTCAAAATCAATTCTTCCTCCAAAAAATCTAAACCAAACAAGCTATAAATGATAGGTATATTTAACCTCATTTGCCCTCATTTTTTGAGACTAGTATATTGTAATTACGAAGGTAATGTTTAACATTTTAAAAAAATATATTTATCTCCGTTTTTGGTAGTATTTTTTTAATATTAAATGCATAATATAATTTTTTTTACACTTAACAGTCAATTATTTGGATTAGATCTACTAAAATTATGCAATAA
>CAIGRO010083557.1:0-10546 GCA_903798355.1 Fraxinus baroniana | reverse complement strand
TTTCAAGTTTTTAAAAGATTTTATATGTACAAAAGGTAAAAAATGACTTTAGCTAAATAGTTAAATAAGATTTAAGTTATGATGTTATTTATATTATGTAATTATGATTTTGAAACTCGTTATTTTGTTGTAAACTCCAAAAGAATGTATGAAGTTTCTCTAAATCTGTTAAGTATGATTTATTCAATTAAAAAATGAAAACATGAAAAATATTCTAATTTTTATATTTCAAAAACTTGCAAATTGTATAATTGACTAATGGTAGGAATTATTAAGTAAAATATAGTATTTTATAATTTTAGATGTTTGATATGTATTATTTTAATTATTAAATGATTTTTAAATTTAAAATAATATTAAAAATAAGAACAAAAAATTATGCTTAAGCATTTTCTAAGCTCGCTTAAACTTGTAAAACTTGAATGCTTTACATTATTTAGAACACTAGTTGTAACAAAAGTTTAAATAGTAAAGAGTAACCATTTACATTATAGTTTTGATAGTTGGACCAAATTTTAATTACAATGAAGGGTCATATTCTTTGATCGTTATCACATTTACGTCCCTACTTTTTCCATCATATTTTTGTCCTTAATTTTTAATTAATTAACACACATCGGTGACGGTTTTCATTCGAATATTTGTTAGGAGAGCTCAAAAAAAATTCTTTCCCACATAATTTTAAATAAATAAAAATAGAAAAATAATAAAGCTGGACACAATATTCGTCCCTTGTTTCAAACAAGCAGAAAATTTCATCGGAAACAAGAAGTGCTAATTAATTTATGGATAATGATATTAAAATGTGACAAAAGAAAATTAAAATTGACAATAAAAAAAAGATTTAGAATGTTCATTGCAATTAAAACGTGGTGCGACAACAAAAACTATGGTGCAAGTAAAACCAAAAAATGAAAACCCTTACTTAAGGACATAATTGCCCCTAACTAATTAATCAATAATAATAATAATAATAATAATAAACTAGACCTCTTTCTTTGTAGCTATTATCATGTTACATACATTTTTAGTAAATTAGTAATGAAGAAGATAAAGTAATAAAAATAATTAAGAAGATTTAAATGAGGGCTGTCCATTTTCGTCTTGTCGTACAAGGAAAACTGTTCCTCAATAAGGACATATCTATAGGATTGTATTAATTTGGACCCTCCAAGTTTTTATTTCTAAAAATGAAATGGTCAGTTCGTCACTCGTAGTGCAGATTCCGTGACCAAACATTGGATGCCTTTTTTTTTTTTGGCCTTTTAATAGTGAAACTAGTCGATTATAATAAAGTACTATAGTACAACAAGATACTTGTTTCGCAATATTTGTACACACGTCGATTTTAGTCAATAATGTAAAATAAAACTATAGGATCGTTGTTCGCAATATTTTTTCCTTGTTTACTATTTTAGGGGGTCGACTAGATGGATTTTCAATTTTAAAAATGTCGTGGATTTTCAAGTTCGTAAATTTTTACTCATTGCATCCAAATATTCTATGACCCTTCCACTCAATTCAAAATATAACAATTTTTATTTTATTTTTTTTAGGGGAATTACTAATCCTCGTACACTTGATCTCAGTTGTGACAACATTAATTGATGCTAAATATAACAATATTACTAACATGATTGTTATTATTATTATTATTTTTTATTTTTTTTTTTGACGTAGGAACCTGCAGTCGTTACCAGTGAGTGCGTACTGAGTAAACCTTATTTCATGTGCAGTAGTCCGCAAACTATACAAAAGAGATTAACCGCACGGGCAAGCTCGGTGCAACAGGCTCGACCGAGGAAGTGTTCGTATGGGATTCGAACTCGAGACCTTCGATTTCCACATTCATCTGCTCCACAAACTCAGACACCCCCGAAGAGATACTGACATGATTACCAAAAACCTTGTTTTGAAAATTCTCACTAACAATTTTAAATTTATCCTTCAATTAATATTAG
This sequence comes from Fraxinus baroniana, assembly GCA_903798355.1. Lineage (NCBI taxonomy): Eukaryota > Viridiplantae > Streptophyta > Magnoliopsida > Lamiales > Oleaceae > Fraxinus > Fraxinus baroniana. The sequence continues at coordinate 8,585 of CAIGRO010083557.1, read as the reverse complement.
TTCAATATTAAAAATTATAATATTTATTTTTGCAGTAAACAGTGTTAAACACTTGAATACGAAAATGATCATACTATGTAATAAAACGTGCACACGCGTACGTCACAAAAACCCCACTTTGGACAGACCAAATTCAAGAATGCACATTACTCCCTCAACCTTCAACCTCAAACAAACAAAAGACAAAATAAATCCTAGAAACCCGAACATTCATGGGGCACTTCTACAAAACGCAGACAGTTACTGTAGTAGCTAGGTCGAGTTAGCCCACCCGCGCATTCAAAACACACTTCATTTTTCACCTAATATTAGGTATCAAACATGTAAAATGCAAGTAAATGATGCTCTTACGGTTGAGATAATCTTGAAATTTTCCAGTCACTGCGAGGTGGCTACATGCAATGAAGAGCGAATAAATTGAAGCCAGTGTCTCCTTATTCAATTAATTATCTCCAGTACAAGGACAAGAAGTTGTCCAGAGGCGGCCAAGGCTGTCAGCTAGAGGGTTGAGTACGGAGTTATGGCCGGTCCCCCTCCGCCCTCCTAAAGGGATTTAATGGGAGGCAATGAGAACCCAAATCTACTGTGGATCCACGCCATGTTATAAATAATGTAAACGCAGCCATTACTAAATGTAGGAGTACTAAACTTCCCAACCACCAAAGTTACATACTCTGCAAGATGAAACAGCACCCTCATAAAAATAACCAAACTCAGACATTAATGCACGGCCTCTCGAGGGGTAAACTATATCCTGAACCATAATATGGAAAAGGAAGGAGCATGAGAATTTTCACTCTACTGGGGTGAATGTAAAAACTTCAGAGAAACAGGAGTTTGAGACCTTTCTAGTGTAATAAATTCATAGGAAAAAATTGTAGCAAAAAATAACCAAAAGCATAATAAGTTTTGACAGAAAAACAAGTATAGCATATTCACAAATCATTTAAATGTGATCTAAGCAAAGGACAGCACTGAATCACCTTAAAGGTCAAAATTTACAGATCTTAAGCATCAGTAAATTATTCTTAAAAAGTTCCTCCTCCATTCACCTTACACTTATTCAGAGTGTGTTTGGTAGAGATTAAAATTGAAAAACTAGTCGTTATTGTTGACTTTTATTAGACGAGTGAAATTCAATAACGACTATATTTTCAATTTTAATTGAATTTTGAGCTCTCCCAAACAGGCTCTCAATCAATACACTAAACCAACTCCCACTCACTCTCTCAAAGGGGGTGTCTTTTCGTATATGCAGGGACTACGGTATTTCTCGTACTACAGAACTCCAGTCTAATTATGATTGGGACTCAAGTAAGTACACAACGTGTGTAACATAAACCACAGTAAAAGAACCCCTCTCTTTATGTGTGGCAATAGAAAATACAACTAAATGTAAGCATCTATGAAGCATACACGAATTTCACACACAAAATTTATGTTAATGGTTACTTCAAAACTTGAAGAACCAATTAGATGAAAAATAAATAAATAATACTGTAGGTACTCTACTCTATACTCCAACATTACTCAAGAAATTTAATGGTACTCAATAATATGGCCAAATGACAGTTACACCTAAAGTATCATTTACTCCATTGAAAATCAATGTTCACTTTCCTAAAATGTACTCTTTTTGGCTCTCTTTCCTCAACTACTATTAAACTAAGATAGATCCAAATTAAGCTAATAAAATCACATGAACCCACCTTCTATGCTTCTTACAACAATAAAATAGTAAAGTAAAAAAGATAAAAAAAAAAAATAATAATAATAATATAACACAAAGTATGAGCATTTCAAATCTCTCTTAGATAATCGTGCCATGTCTAGCTATAGCATTCACTGAAGAAAATATCATTTATAAAGACAAAGTGGCAGGTGAAGGAACTCTGTTCCAGGAACTGGATGGAAATAGCAAAGTTAAAGAAGAAGTGTATTATTTCACATATATCCATGTCTACCACAGTTATATGTATAAGTGGGTCAAGTTTTTTGCATTTAATTGACAATAGATGAGAAACAGAACTGGTCAATTAAGAAAATAAGAATGCCACAAAATTAGTAACATCATAAATGATATCATGGTACAAATTAACCATATAACAGTCTTAGACTTGTGCTGGTGCTATGAGCTGATAGTGTCCTCAAACAGCAAATGAAAGCACATATTTAAAATTTGTGGTAACAGTCCCAGCAAATGAAAGCACATATTTAAAATTTGTGGCAACAGTCCCTCGACAACTAACCATTCCGAAATCACTTACAAACTATGAAAAACGAAAAATCATGAGATATCTATCGCAAGGGGTGGGAAAAATGATGAAAAGAAAAAGAAAGAAATAAAAGTTCAAAAATAAATGATAAATGAAAACCGTACAGAAACATCCATAAACACGCCAGCAGAAAGACTAGATAATACCGGTAAATGGGACCAAGTTAATCCGGTGTCTTAACAAAGGAGAAAGCAGACGGCATCAAAATCTATCCAGTAATCAATGTTTCTGAATATTTCTACATATTTAAATGTTTAAGGGGAAAAACGAGGAGTGTCAATGTCACTGGTTTGTTTAAGTATAGAGCTGTACCTCTTTTGAATCTCATTAAAGAAAATCAACTGTATTTGGCAAAAAAAAAAAGGCAAGAAATATAGCACATTTTCTTAATGTTCTGCAGATATATGTGCAGCAAAACTGCATGAATTACAAAACCATAAAAATTACATGGGCAGAGGACACGTACCTACTGCAAAAACATTTTAGATTATATCCTCTATATATCAACAGTCTCAAGAAGTATAAGCTGCACGATGTAACCCAATATGGGCCTTCATGGGTTGCTCATAAATCGAGATTATGCCCCATCATTGTCACTTCAAAAACCCTTTTCTACACTCTCTCAAATTACTGGGAATAATCAATACAGAATCAACACAAAGTCCCCCTTTCGAATGAGTGCAATCAATCTGTTTCATAGAAAATCTCACTTCAGTCTCAGGATCTGATTCACTAACTATGAATTCACCAACCTTGTAATCTATCCAGCAGCCACGCTTGCGGTTCCCATTTGCGCCATCATGTTCAGTATCATCTAAAAAGCACTCAGTTGATGCTTGCTGACCATCTGAAGTAGACAATTCAAATCGTACTGGTTTTATTTCCCAACCATGAGTGTGCTCAAAATTGCAAACTCGGCGTCCAAGTCGTTTGGAAAATTTCCCAAGGTGAATCCTAAAAGACAAAGTATATATGTCTGGATTGAAAGGGAACTTCACCACACCAGCTACTTCAAACCACCATATTTGCTGCAAATAGGCTATGACAGGAAATCTGTAATAAAAAGGCAGCACATAAGGGATAATTTCATACTCTAAAATGGCTCCAATCTCATTGAAATAAATGTGTGTGGGTGTGTGAAGAAATATGGGCAAGCTGGTTAAATTGGCAAATGGTATTAATTTTGGTGCCAAAAAGATTTCATGCAGAATTCTCAGTTATGTTCTACAATATATAAACAGAAAGCTTCTCAAAGTATCGAACATTCATTTTCAAATAGACAAACAAGATTTCATCAGAATATTAAATACGTAGTCACTTGCCAAAACTGCGTCCAGATAACCTCAGAGTGCCTAACATGTTAGACGCAAGATTTTGCAAGTCTAATAAAAACCCCTTTCACCCTGATTTGTACAGCAGCAGTCAGATTTTGCACTAACTGTGGATATTAATATGATTTCGCCCCTATTGTCCCCCATTTTCTAAAACTCATTTTTTCCTCAATCTTATTTCAACCACACATTTTAAGGGACCCACAACTTTTATCAAATCTTATTTTTATATAAACCAAACAGGGGCTTCATGATTCCAGTGTCAAGCAGAGTTGAACTAAAACTTGGTTATTTATAGTCATTTGGCTGATAGGTTTCGCAAATATTTCCATAAAAAAGGGAGACGGTCAAGACTGACAATAATACATAGTGCATGAATTATATTATAGCACCATAAAGGAAGACATAAACCAAGGTATATAAACTTTTGTGTTTTTATGAGCCAATCAGAAGTCAAAAAGTATATATCTCTCTAACAAAACAAAGGTAGAAGGATTTATTGTTTCATCTGATCCTGGATAAAATTGTCCTGGGAGAAGCCTTCAAGCACTTATCAAAAAACTTCACGAGTATTTGCATCCTCAATTTAAGCTTTATGGCTTCATTTTTCTACGAGCAAAAAATGTTCTTGACTTATTAATATGAGGGCAAAAGCTTCAGCAATGGTTATGCCCATTGATCTCAATAAGTTAAAAGAGTCAGCACCAAGTCTTATGCATTTAATCAAGCATGATAATCACTATGCTAGGGATGCATAACCACTTATTGAAGACTATAGAAAAGTGACAGCCAAGTGCAACTTACCCTTCTTATCTATCACCTTCCTTATGTCTAAATTGAAGTTTGGACATACAACACTTCATTCATGATGGCTTATTGCCTTAAGAAATATCTCCCTTAACTACAATCCAATACCATAATCTCAAATATTCAAGAAGCTTCATTACTCAAGGCTAGGGATGTCGATGGATTGGATTTTGATTCGAATCCGGGAAATTAATGGGAGATAGATTTAGGATCTCAGTACAATAATCCGATTTAAGTTTTGAATTCAATAATCCGTTAACTAAATAGATCAAATATGGATATAAGTCAATTCGATTCGATTTGTTATAAATAGTTGAGTTGATTAAATATTTTTATGACATATTATTNTCAGTACAATAATCCGATTTAAGTTTTGAATTCAATAATCCGTTAACTAAATAGATCAAATATGGATATAAGTCAATTCGATTCGATTTGTTATAAATAGTTGAGTTGATTAAATATTTTTATGACATATTATTTGTCACTAAAATAAAAAAATTTAGAATAAAAAAGTCATTAAATTCAAAACATAAAAAAAAAATAAGAAAGTTAATCCACGTGTCACGGTGTTCTAAACTGTGCAATGGGTGGAGGTTTCAAGCTAGACTCACCTAGGCGTAAAAAATGTTAAAAAAATTTATTTTAATATGATTTTAAATTTTTATTCAATCTAAAAATTATTTAAATATAAATTATAGTACCAAATGTAGTTTTAAGAGTTTAACATAAATAATATATTAAGATATAGTATAATAGTATTAATTGAAATATTTGGAGAGTTTTAGATTCTTATTTAATTAGTAAAAGATAGGAAAAACGATTAATTTAATGAAATTTAAATAACTATTTATACAATAGTAAATACACTACCGTCAAATCAAATATATAATACACTACAGCAAAATCAAAGGTACAATGTACTACAACCAAACCAAATGGATTCTTATCCCACATCGAAAATTTATAACAAAATGTTTGGAGATGTCCTCTATAAATAATTGAATCAATAAATGGATAAGCAACTTTTTAAGTCTTTCAATCCAATTGGCTAAAAGTTATAAAAAGTCGAAAAATTTATAATTAGTAAACCCGTTTTAAGAATTGGAAAATTGGAATTAAAAAAAAAGTTAATTTCAACATTGATTTTATTTTTCTGATTTTGGATAGGATATCTGATAACATAGAAAATCGAACGTGGATTTAACAATCCGTTAGATTATCGGATCGGATATGGACTTATCTGGTTCATATCCGATCCATTTACAGCCCTACTCAAGGCTAAGACAATCAGCAAGCACTATTTAGACATGATGTCACCACTACACAAGGCAAGGATATGCCAACTATGTATCTAAAGCAGAAATATTCAGTATTTGCCTTCAAATGCAAATGCAACACCTAATATTTTGCTACTTACAGACGTGCTAAGGACATGGCACTCGGAAGTGATAAGCCCTTGTTTGCACTCCATCCATTAAATCGAAAATACATTTTTTTCAAAACTCATTTTCAATCATACATTTTTTAATAAAAAAATATTTCCCTTAAAACCCAAAACTTTTTCTTACTTTTTTATTACACATTCTCCAAAAAAATTATTATTCCAAAATACATCCAAAACCTCATTAAAATTGAGCCCGAATAAAGGCTAAGCACGCAATAGTGACTACGTAATCATAGCTTTAAAACTTAAATATACACATTATCATATTTTAATCATGATGCAGTTTTGTTTAATGGATCACGACCTGGAACGGGGAAGAGTCAAAACCACACATTGAGCTCCAGACCCCCATTAGTGCATGGTGCAGTTAAGCTAATCTACCGCCAAAAAGGATATTCTAGTGATCATACTATTACTGAGTCCCAAATTGATAAACAAAAATAACACACTCACATCTGATCTATGTGCAATCTCTTTATCCGGTTAAATATGATCAAAATTGATGTTCTAGTGCATATGCTTAAGTTCATACATAGATATAACATTATAAACTCCACAGATAACTGAAATTTTACTATTTTCTCGTAATCAATGCTTGGTTAACTTTATCGATAAAATTTAAGAATCAACAAACTAATAGATGCTAGTTTTCATAACACCATTCCTGATGAAACAATAAGATTCTCTCTCCCTTTCAGATATTCACGATAACGGGCAATGCTTATTAATGATTTAAAAAAAAAAATCTGACACCTACACGTTCTTTATCATGACACAATAGTTTTTACTAGATACGAGGACAGGACAAAATAGGAGCCATTTAAACCTGCAGTAGGTCCGAAATCGTAACTGTTCAGACATTAGTTCTTCCAAAGAACATTGAACATAGGAGCAAAATATGCAGTCCATCCATTGAGAAAAAAATAAAAATAAAAGATCCAATTATTTTTCTCAAGGATATATAAACAAAAAAACCAGTCCAATAGGGAGTGTCCATCTTATTTAAATAAAATTCTTTTCTTGTTCCATGCAACATCAAAATTGAGTTCCAAAATACTAAAAACAAATGCACAGTATAAACTTAAATAGGATCGTAATCCAATGAAAATATATAAAAAAGTTCAAAACTATTTAACATCTTTTATGCATTGTTCTAAAAAGCTCATCTAGGCTTGAAGTTTGGCCTTGCCTCAAGGCCACACATTATACTGTTTTAAGCCTAGGCTTTGCCTAAGCTTGAAGCTTGGCCTAGCCAAGCTTTATGGTTTATAGAACAATACTTTTATGAACGTGACATATAGAAGCAAAGAGGTATAAAGAGGCTGGATCAACTAAAAATAAAATGAAGGTATCTACTGGCATCAGGTATTATTAATGGCTAGAATCAAACCTAGATTCTTCTGTAGGAACCCAATTCCAATATCTCCTGTCTTCAATCCCTGTAATTGCCATTGCCTTGGCTGATATTGACATGCAAACCCGCCCAGAAAACCTGTCTAACCATACTTCCTGCAAGTTGGCAAGACAGGAATCAGTATTGATACCCGCATAAATCCAAATTGGAAGTACCAAATAAAAGATTTCTAATCACTCAATACACTAAAACGAAAAAATCATGCAATAATTATAGACCCATAAAAATCAAATTATATATACACCTATAAGAACTGAGAAAGAAAAGGACGTATATACTAATGAGCAAATTTCAACTTTCACCAACCCTCAAAACAGAAGTCCATGCATTGAGACTAGAATCGAGATGAACAAAATAATCTAAATAAATTAATCATCAACTGAAAAACTCACTAGTTTAAGATATGAATACGAGTATAACACTCAACTATCAACAACAAATTTCTCCAAACCACGGGAAGAAATTCTGGGGGTTGGTTCACGTTGTTATTCCAGATTTAGAAAAGATTTTGCACAGAATGCTAAATTCTCCGAATTCCACTCTTAACAGATAATTGAAAATAAATAAAGGACCAAAACCCTAATCATTTCGAAAAATTAAGTAGCACAAAATTCAAAAAAAATCAAAAGTTAGATCCATCATCCAATCATCTTACCACGTAGAGAGTAGAAGATTAGAGTGATGGTATAAATTATAACGCGAATTTTTTTAAAAAAAAATATTTCTTTTTTCTTAAGTAAAAGGATTTTTATTTTTACGTGCCTTGTTGCCGTCGTCGAAGGGATGGGGCCGCGAGAGGAAGGCAAATATGGCTTTCTTAGAGAGCTTGTGGTGGGTATCACCGTCGGTATGGGGGAGGATGTCTATAAGATTGTGGTAGGTGGAAGGAAGCTTGGCTTCCCAAACGGCGTCGGATGAGGCAGCCCCACGGAAGGCCCAATTGAGGCGAGCCAGATTGCAAATCTCGGGCGGTGTCAGGTACAGAAACACACACGCCACGCAGCTCTCCGGTATATCCCCCAGACTAGGACCCCCGTTTCCCGACCCATTCTCCGTCAAAAGCGATAATGATGCCCCCATATATATATATATATACACAAAAAGTTGGATTTATCAACCGCAAATTTATTATCTCTGGATGTTATTAAGGAAGGATTGGTTTTCCAAACTTAAGAACCATAGTGGTATGGTGGCGGCGACGGTGGAGCAACGACGTGAATGGTGGTGAAGGAGAGTGGTGAGGATGGGACACCGTTCCCGCTTGGTGTGCAATTTTTATACTACTTTGGGGAAAGTTTTTTTTTTTTTTT
>CAIGRO010083542.1:0-12263 GCA_903798355.1 Fraxinus baroniana | reverse complement strand
TGATCCTTTCTTCCCTAATTTGCTTCCCAGTAAAAAAAAAAAAAAAACTGAAGTATAAACTAAAAAGCTGATTGTCAAATTATCAAGGCGTAATAACAAGAGGAAAAGAACAATTTACCAGTAAATTATAAGGAAATGTTTGCATGTATTATATGTGTGAGTTCGAACGTCTGTTCAGATAAGAAAATGCAATTCTGCTGTCTGAAAGGAGGCAGCGGTCAAACTGAGTCCAGATCTACCGATAAGGATGGGAAAGATGTCTGCTTTTCATCATGTACTTATAAGTAATTTAAAAAAATAATAATTAGAGAGCTGCTATTTATATTCATGGATAAGAAGATGTCTGCTTTTCATCATCCCATCAGCGCCCCACCAATTGGGGGCGTCATTTGTCCATTATGTAAACAATTAGGTAGGAAATTATGTACAAGTAGTTTTATCTTTGTAATAAATAATTTCGAATTATTTTCTGAATCATTATACTCTGCCTTTTCTTTTATTAAAGTTTGCTTATAGATTACGATCAATTAAAATTTTAAATATTCTGCTCCTTGTTGATAATTGAATCAAAACAGAGAAAATGTTCATTCTTGGGTGTTCTCTTACCGCCAACCTCTGTTACCCCTCCTGCCTCCACAATTACTTCACGCGTACTCAAATTTCTACCCCCATTACCCCATTTACTCTGGCTTATGAATCCTTTCACATTTAGGTCTCAAAAACTCTCATTTAAAATGATTCTCATTTTATTTTCGTCCATTTTCAGCTGTACCATTCAACTTCCACAAGATGGTTTTGGTGTGCCTCCATTCATGGCAGTCATCATACCAAAATCCTTCTGCTCCATTGCTTTTTTTTCTCCCATGAATTTAGATCAGCTTTTGACAAGACCATGGCAATATTTCTACAGTAGAATTCCATAAGTTGCTTGAGTAATCAAAGGTGGAAAATAATCTCCTTCCCCATATCTGCCAAAAGCTTGAAAGATAACTAAAATGGTTATAACAGCCAGAACAACACATCATGGGATAAAAATAACGNAGGCCACTAAGAAGATCTGAATTGATTTCCAAGAGAAGAAAATAGAAAGAATGAAGATGGCAAGAGTGTTACATAGCTTTGATAACGTGAGGAATTGTAGGAGAGAGATTGAATTTTATGATCTTTTGCCATAGAAGTTTCCAACTTTAAATAGAGTACAAAAAGTTTACTTCATTTCTAGAATTTTCAACCTGAAGAATCTGTCGGGTCTATTTCTGCGGCATTATTTGGTGAAGTAGCTGAAAAATTCTTGCAACTGCCGATTGAAACTTTGGTGAAGGATTGTCTAATGGTAAAGTATTCCTTACGATTACATTTGTGAATATTTCATACTTAAATATATTGATATACTTGAACATATTCATAGTACCTTCATTAATTTATATATAGTCAGAGGATTTCATCAATGCTCATGATTTGAATTGTCCAAGTGAAGGTCGTTTCATTTATATGAAGCATGGAACTTTGGACCCAAAACAAACTAGCCAAGATTCGATGTCGTATACCAATGCACCTAATGCTCGAAGAAATTTAGGTGTTCGAAGAAGAAAGCATTAAGCAGCTAAAGAAACAGAAGATGGTAGCATCAACTGTTGAAGAAATTACTAGAGATTCCCCTAGCATCAATGTGGATCCAACTGAAAAGTAAATGTTGATGACTTCCACCGGTTCAAATTAGAAATCAAGTTGCTTCCAATGATTTTGATGTTTTGTTGAAGACTGAAATTGTTTGTGAATTAGCCTAGCAGCAAACTTTTTGAAGAAGAAAATATTTTTTCTTAGAACTTACCTATTGGAATTTTCATATCGTCATGAATTTCAGCTTAGTTTTTGAGGCTAGATTTTTGTCATGAACTGGGATGAATGTTTGATATTAGATTCATCTATATTACTTTAAGCAAATTTTAAATGTTAACATTGTAGTATGATTAGACATATGATTTGTAAGTAAGCTCATTTTCTTCATTTTTTTAGTTATTTGCATTTTAAATAGTGTAATTAAAAGGTTATTCTACGATTCGAATTATAACGGTTATAGCGCAACGCACGATCCCCACTAGTTTATAGTATATACTACGAGTATAAATCTGAGCCAAACATGTCTTAAGGATTTACTTGGAAAATTAAAATCAATTGCATCACTATATAAATAAGGAAAAGAATCTACGAGAAGGCTTTAAAAATCTCCGTCTCTCTCTCATCATCTACCTTTCCACTTTCAGCCTCGCGTCTCTCACGAAACCTAGGGTTCCGACAACGATGCAGCCATCAAACTCCATGATTCCATCACCCATGGCTCAGCCTCCCCAGTACCGACCCCAGCAGTGGATGCCACAGCAGACACAGCAAACGCAGTACCAGGTTCCCCCATCGCAACAGCCGGCGGCGGCGGCGGCTGGGTACTACTACCAGCAACCACCACAGGCTGCGCCGACGCAACAGCCGCAGCAGTACGGAGTCGCGCCTGTGGCTCAGTCTCCAGCCGACGACGGGATCCGGAGCCTGTGGATTGGAGATCTTCAGTACTGGATGGACGAGCAGTACATCTACAGTTGTTTTGCTTTAACTGGCGAGGTATATTTACGTGAAGATGTACACCGACCTACTAAGACCTACAATAGTTAAACATACCTACATATTATTTATTAATGCTTTTTTTAATTGATTTTTCTCACTTTTATCTGTTTTGAATTTGTAATTGCTATCTTCAACTCCGATTTCTGTACTTGCATCTTCTGCTATAACTGTTGCATATGCTTTGTTGTACACATAATATATTTGCTTTTCATTTTTTAATTTTAGATAATAGAAAAAGCAGAGTATTTTAATGATGGCATTCGATTTTCACTACATCCAAAAATAGTCTGTTTTCATATAAGAAATTAACAATCTATGATATGCTTATGCATTCTTCAGCTTACTCACCAAGTTCATCTCTTCTATCCACTCTTGCACTTTGACTGTGTCAACCATTCCCTTCGTTTTACAGTCTTCTATGGAGAGAGTAAGGATTTTACTGGTATTAGAAAAATATGTTAACTAAACGAAATTTCCTGATGATTTTTTGGAACTGTGTTGACCATTCCTTCATTTGGATGCTTCATATTTCATGCTCTCGAGTGTGACAATGAAGACGGTTATGCAGGCTGTTTATTCTGAAGGAATAGCTTTTCCATTATTGCAATGTGATTTAGATCCTGTTTTATGAAGGGCTGAAGAATGAGATTCTGCATTTTTCTTTTCAAGTATTCCTGTTTCCATTTTAATCATTAACTGTTAATAGTGTTTTCTTATTCTTTATTTGGTGAGCTCTTTGTATTCTTGTCTCCCAGTAGCTAGTAATGGTTTAGCCACCGCCTGGCAAAACTTATAAATCATTTATAAATGGTCAAGTTTCATTATTAACCATACATGCCAATGAACTCAAAAGTACGATCAACTTATCCACCACTCATTTTTATCTATTTATCAATTCAACTTTTTGGAAATTCTTCCCAAAGGGAGTCTTAAATTGAAAATGATTTCTTTCAAGGTAACACTGCTTGTGTCATGCGAGTCAATTGCATTGACTTTCTCCAATGTTGTGGTGTATGCTACAAGTGCACTGTGCACTACTGCAGTGACAACTTCCCCCTAACCCCATTTTTTCTTAGAAGAGGGGGAGGAGAGGCCGAGAGGGAGGAGGGGTTCAATGAATAACTGTGTTCTAACCATGCGTGTGGCTGGAATTCCCAACTTAAAAAGGGAATTTGAGTGGTTGTGATGCTCAGACTGCTCATGTTTTACTTGCTACTATATGGTTCCCCGTTAGATCTTATTATTGAGTTTTTTCTCATGGTTTTAACCTAAGGGTGCCTTTGATTGCAAGCATGGAATTTGTATGGAAAGAAAATATTTTATAGACAATTGAATTTCCTAGAAATTATTTGCATGAAAATTGTCAATTAAATGTTAATTGACTTAATTTTCACCTAGAAAATTGATAAACCCCCAATTAAATTCACGTACTCCAGGCGCCAGAAAAAACCAACACAGCATAGGAGGAACCAGCCAAATGACAGCAAGGCACAATAGTAGCTTCCAGAATTAGCTGAGTCACTTATTTTCTGTTGAGAGTTGTTTTACAATTAGTAGAAGAGGATCAGCCCTGCACGCTGAATTCCAGTTTAATTCTTGTTGCCTGTTATCTTCATTCAGTGAATATATTACAGAAAATTCCCACAAAATTCATCTTCTTCAGTATCCTTCTATATTTCCTTGCAGTAAACTCAGCAGTTCCTATCAAAAATATTGTACTTTTTCATCTTTGGGTGTTTGATAGTCATTATTTTCCATGGAAATTGTCTCATGGAAATTGTCATTTTTTCCAACTTTTATTGTTTGATAGCCACTGTTTTCCATGGAAATTGTCACCTTTTCCATGAAAATTATTCAATCAAATTTTCAGGACTTTCTGCTATCACAAAAGCCTATTTATTGAAGTGAACTAGTGTCATCCTTTTTATTGTGATCTAAATGTCAAGGATTTAATTAATTATAGGAATGTACCTTAATAACTACATTATATTAACACTGTTGTTCTCATTGCTTAAGTTACAAAGTGCAGTACTATTATGCAAGAACAATATTCTGCTTGATCATCTGTCCAACATACAAAAGAATTTAAATTGGTTCCCATGATAACTTGAATTAGTACTCATAGAGACCTGGCTAAAAGTACAGTGGCTGCATTCTATGACATCTGATAAAATAAAAAATAAAAAATGAATTCATATACCTGCTAAGTTCAGCAGCTACCATTTATATATAGATATATTGTTGTTATATTGTTCTTTTCTTTTAGAAAACTCTCAAAACATCAATTGGATCCCCGAACCACATGAAACAACCACTACCGCCTTCACGAATATCTGAAGTGGCATAAGCTATGCTAGAGTTGTTCTTCAAGCATTCTGCCCAACATTGTTTTAGACACATGCTCTCGTTTAGTGAAAATTGAAGTAGATCTAGCAATTGCACACCTCGAAGCTTTAAAAATTCAATGGGATCCTGCATGCAACTCAAATGGAATCCTCCTCACACATGCACTGGACCAGTCAAGTACATCCCATTCACTATGTGATTTAGGAACATATCAGTGTAAGCACTCACAAATTCTTCTAGTTAGAAGAAACAAATGTGACTTATAAAGACATTGTATATTCCCCAAATCCACAATAATCAAGGCATACCTTTGAACCCTCACTAGAGAGGTGTGAATACTTGTCCAACCTCAGCTGATCAATCCTCTCAGACGACTGATACTTCGGGTACATTGTGAGGAATTTGGAGAAGGTTTCCTGGAGCTGCAGAATAGAGTCTATAGAGTGAGCAAGATCAGTGGTTCTCAAGAGTTCTTTCAATAAATCCACTCAATTTGGCCCAAAAGAAATGTATACATGTGGTATTGAATAAAATCCTAGATCTTGAAATGGATTGAATGGATCCCCTGTTCCTGTCTCTTATGGAATAGCAGAATTTCAAATCAAAGATGCAAGTCTAAATCAAACAATTTCTTCAAATTTAAATTCCATACATATGCAACTGAATATCAAAACGCATACTAACGAAAAGGAAAGGGGAAATATACTTGTTGATCTGACCAATGGCGTGACCTCCTTCCTTTTTTTTGTGGGTTTATGAGAGAGAAGGGAGGTAATGTTTCCGTGGGTGGTGGATGAGAGAGATGGTGACGTGAGTGAGTAGGAAAATTCCCTAGAAAATAAAATTCTATTCTCCTTAAGAGACTATTTTCCTTGATTTTGGGGAAAATATGATCACGTGACTTAAGCAGGAAAATATTTTCCGTAGAAAAAATAGCAATCAAACACAAAAAAAGGAATTTGAATGGAAAAAACACATTTTCATGAAAATATTGGCAATCAAACGCTCCCTAATTTCAAATATGTTTCTTCAGGTGGCATCTGCTAAAGTCATTCGCAACAAGCAAACTGGCCAATCAGAAGGTTATGGCTTTATCGAGTTTGTTAGTCATGCTGCTGCAGAGAGAAATCTGCTGACGTATAATGGCACTCAGATGCCAAATTCTGAGCAAACATTCAGGTTGAACTGGGCATCTATGGGAGCGGGTGAAAAGCATGATGATACTCCTGAATACACAATTTTTGTTGGAGACTTGGCAGCTGATGTAACTGACTACATGCTTCAAGAAACTTTTATGGCCAACTACTCCTCAGTCAAGGGTGCAAAGGTTGTAACGGATAAGATAACTGGACGCACAAAGGGCTATGGATTTGTGAGGTTTGGTGATGAAAGCGAACAACTGCGAGCCATGGCTGAGATGAATGGAAGGTATTGTTCTACCAGGCCCATGCGAATTGGCCCGGCTGCTAGCAAACAAAAAGTGGGTGGTACGGCTAAAGGTATGCTTTACCCTTCATCCTTGTGGTATGTTTTTTTAGCTTATTAGATGGCCATTAGAACATCAAACTGACTTAAACATGCTGAATTTGGTCTTGTTTTTTGTTTGATGTGATCTGATTCCTGAATCTGGCAGTTTAAATGCATTGGTGGCTTTTTGTTTTAGAGATATTTTCAAGAGTTGATGTCTTTGAACAATGCTGTTAAGTTTGCTTCTTTTCAGTTATTCTCTTGAATTCTTGGAAGAAAACAACAGCTTATGCCGTCATTTCCTTCGAGTACTTTAAAAGTTTTCAGCTTTGAAACTTAAAAACTTGCATAAGCTCATAAAACTCCGGTTGTGTCAAAGCAGGATGTCAGGAGGCTCTATCATATAGGGGCCTGGAGCTAATTTCGGCTGAAATGATAACCCTTTTAGTGCCTGGTTTTGTGTAGGTCAGTTTTAATTTAATGTTGTTACTTTTGGCTCCCCGTGGCGATAATTATGCTACTATTTTCAGTATTTTTTTTCCTCAGCCAGTTCCTTTACTTTTTCAGTCGAACTACATTTAGTTCCAGCCATTTCTTTCAGTTTCATATTTAAATTTCCGCCACTAGAATTACTCAATGTCTCCTTGCACTACTTTCATTCCACCATTAGCATTTTAATTAAAATTGCTTTATTCCCCGTCTCTTATTATTTTCCTACGCTTACAATCGAATTTACCCTTGTGGAAGAAAGCTCACCATGGACAGTGGGCGATGATCAAAGGTTAGTTGTAAGTTGAAACTGCTTAAAAGCAAGCAGGTTTCAGTTGTTTTATGGCTATGTAACCAACCTGTAATGTGTTCTTCAGGTTGTTTTTGCTAGTTCATTTTCATCATCTTTTGTAATGTCACATCTTGTTCTATTTCCTTCATGAATTTTTATCATTAGGACCAACAGTGGTTTGTTGACACTACTGCATATCAGCTTCATTGGTACAGAATATTGGTTTGCTCTGTTTTGTGTATGATGACCAAAAATAGCAGGATATTGATGTATGTTTCTGTATTTTGTACAACGCTATTGAAATTGGCAAGCAAGTGCTTCTATCAACTAAAAGTGTACTTCTTCACCATGTCAGATGCGTGTGTACGTACATGTATCTGAACTCTAGAGAGCATTGGTCGTTGTCTGTTACTTGTAGTGTTTCTCTACAAAAGAATCGTTTAATTAGAATCCTATTGATCTAGCAGTGCCATATCTTGGGATCATAACACCAAACGTAGGAAATATAAACACAGTATGAGATAGAGGCCATGGATTTTGCAGTACATTATTAAAATCCTTTTGAAAATTGCACAATTTTGCAGTATCGTAAGTTGAATTATAACTAAAAAAGGTAAAATAAATACAGCCAAGAAATAGGACATGGATTTTAATGTCTTACTGTTGCCCAAATATGTTGATGTGGATGCTCATCCTTGACTCATTAAAAATTGTTTGAATGGGCAGCTCCAAGTTTCAGTTTTGCCTACAGTTATCTTTCTCACAAACGTGTATGCCATCCTCTCTGGTCTGGGCTGGCTGCAATTGGAATTTTGCTTTACCTTTGAGTTAACCTTTGAGATAGATGCAGGGCAGTACCTTTATTTGTAATTTTGTTTTCAACATCTTTTTCTCGTCTGCCACCATCCTCGCGAGGGTGGTTAGAACTTTGCTTATTTAACAGTTTCTGAATTGACTTTTGTTGGTTTGAACCTGTGGTTTTGATGATCTTCAACATTTGTATTTTGGCATTTCCAAAATTTTATATAATGATGTAGTACGTTGTTTCGAAATCTGCTCCTTTTGTATTAAACTAATATCAGCGCCAATCAGC
Organism: Fraxinus baroniana; assembly: GCA_903798355.1. NCBI lineage: Eukaryota > Viridiplantae > Streptophyta > Magnoliopsida > Lamiales > Oleaceae > Fraxinus > Fraxinus baroniana. Next base: position 3,957 of record CAIGRO010083542.1, on the reverse strand, counting down.
TCCTCCTCTCCAACTCCCTTTTCATTAGCATTTCCCTCACCTGCACGTGTGTGCATTTGCAGCTTCATACCAGACTTCTCAAGGAACTCAGGGTGAGGATGACCCAACTAACACTACTGTGAGTAACTTTATTTACAATAATTTTGTTTGCTTTTCTTATCTAGATATTTAATTCTAATTTAGTTTTTGATTGCAGATATTTGTTGGTAATTTGGACTCTAATATCACAGATGAGCATCTGAGGCAGCTTTTTGGTCAATATGGACAATTACTTCATGTAAAAATACCGGTCGGAAAACGATGTGGATTTGTTCAATTTGCTGACAGGTAACTTGAACATTATGATCGTTACTTTCCCATCACTCATAATTATTTAAACTCCAAGAAATCAGTATGAAGAATTTGTCATGATTTCTGCATCTGTTATAACAGAAGCTGTGCTGAGGAAGCTCTACGAATGTTAAATGGAACCCAGTTGGGAGGACAAAGCATTAGACTCTCATGGGGTCGTAGTCCTTCAAACAAACAGGTACATTTAATCTCATTTTTTATTTTGTTTCTATTTTTAGAACTGGTTTATTAGTCCTCACTAATGATGATTGTTACGATATTCATCTATTCAAACTTTCGAGCCTCAGGTTGATCAAAACCAGTCCAATGGTGGATATTATGGATATGCCCCTGGATATGAAACCTATGGATATGCTCAAGCAGCTCAGGATCCAAATTTGTACTATACAGGCTACCAAGGATATGGAAACTATGCACCGCCCCCTCAACAACCACCTCAGGTAGATATGCCTAATCTTTTTTCCTGCGAATGATTATTCACATATTTTGTATGGATTGGAGGTTTTGTTGAACACTACACATTTGCATTTATGCAATGCTGATTATTGTCTAGTCTCCCATTTCTTGGATCGTATCCGTCACATTTTCGCTTGGTTGGTCAAAATTTAAAGCCTGCATACTGTTTTGATTTATATTTACGTGGTATTGGATATATAAAGTAACAATATAATAGTCTGTTGTGCAGTAATCGGCCAGCATCAAATGGCAATATACAGCTGGTGAACGTAGTGGTGAACAGAGGAGCTTTCAGTTATTCCACTGCAGTATCGGCTGTTGCTTCGTCTTGTGAAAACATTTATTGGCTTAATAGTTTTCAGTTGTCTGTTGAACTGAATTTGGCTTGGCTTAGCTCTTTCTGGTGTTAAAAACTACTTTTGCTTGCTCTTATTTTACATGTTCATCCATACACCATCGGTTTGAGAGTTTCGGGCTGAGTTGCTTCACGAATTGCTGTACTATTATTTTACATGTTCGTCCATACACTTCATTGGCTTGAGAGTTTCTGGCCGAGTTGCTTTAATGAATTGCTGTAAAGTGGTATGTGATTCACGGGTCCAAATTTTTTAGGGTTAAAATGGAACCTTAGTTTCAGTTAGGAAAGTCCTTGCGTTTAGAGTTTGACTTAAAATTGTATGCCCAACTCCTATCCCGTCCTCGGAGCTGCACTCCTAAACCGAGTTCTGCTTCCTGAAATTTTTCCCTTCAAAAAATTAACAAGTGGCAGCTGCCCCTAACCTTCTAAAATTCATGAATCCAACGCGTCGATGGACAAGAATAAAGGTTAGCAGGTTGAATATCTTGACCCAAGGAAATTTAATATTACCCTGGATTAAATTTATAAGCCAATTGAATTGAATTGGAAATTATCCCTTTCCTACCCCTTTGTACAATATTACTGTGGATTTGCTGCAACCTCTTGGTGAGAATGGAATTGCTGTTGCAACAATCACTGATTTGCACAATGCTAATCCAAAGACTCACGTGTGGAAGAATCACCAGTCTCAATCTAGGTTCAGTATAATAACAAAATCTTAAAGTTCAAGTCAGCAGTAAATTCATCATTTGGTTCAAGGATTACCACATTACGAACCATAAAGATACAAGCTGCATTTTATGTACATAAAACCATACCGACGAATCAGGACGGTTTCATATGATGATAATGAAATTGAGCAAGAATATATATACAACTACAGCACAGACAAGATGAGTGGAACAGTAGCTCTATTTTCTTGGTCTTCCAGGTGGGGTGTCCTTTGCATCAGTCTGGTTTCTTCAAGTTCAAGCAGTTATCCGTTGCTTGGCTGAATAACTCCTGCACCTGCTTCAGTTCTTTCTCTGGCACATCAGCAACTTAGTTTCAGCTAGCGTTGAGCACAACTCGATACCAAACTAAAAACTTTTTGTTTTCTTAATTGGATTTTACAGTTTATGGTTTCCTTCAGTTTGAACCAAACCAAGTAATCAAAGAATGTAAATTACTAAACTATCCCAGTCTATGTAGCAAGAGGCGACGAAGATTACGGTTGGGGGCTATTCAAGCCTGAAGCAGGGGCAAGAGGGTACAGGGCTTTGGAATTGGAGAGTACTAAAAAATTACTTTCTTTTAAGTAAAAACAGGAGAAAATTACTTAGAATTGAACCAGGCAATTTTTTAAGTTCAGTCAGTTAGGTTTAGCCATTTAAGCAACAAAATTCTCTTCCCAGAAAACCCAAGATCCAAACCAATATGAAACATACAATATAAACCATTCGTTCACTCCTAGTTTCAAAATAGGCATGCAACTCTACGAGTAGATATTAAACAATCGACAAAACGAGATACCATTACATGAAGCATCAAGTTTCAGGTCTTATAACTCAAATTTACAAAATGCCTGATGTCATGCAAAAACGTAGAAGTTCCTAGACTATTCAGTAGAATCTTAGCCCGGCGGAATTTGTAATTCTAGTCACACTAACGCTAAGTTTGAAGATCTTACCTGCAGCTTCTAATTGCTTTTGAAGTTCTTGGCCTATTGCATCGTTTTCAGCCTGCCGAGTGATTCTTTTTTAGATTAGTAAAGCTTTATAATACTTACCAATTCCATGAACAAAAGAGAGTTTCAGACATCTCTATGAAATGCATATTACCCAACAATGAAAAAAATTACCAGGAGATTGTTCAACATTGCGAAATTAGGGATAATATCAGCCACCTTGATACTAACCAGTTATCAATTATCACGTCTTCAACTTTTGACACTCTTTTGATTCTCATCCAGGAAACACTAAAACCTAGCAGCTACTGGTTTTCACTCAAAAGGCTTTTTTGCCCCTCCAAATTTAGGAGCTAAATGAATGAGTACATATGGTAGCCAATTGAGATGCACACACTGTTATAATCATGTAATTAGCAACAAAGATAAAGAACTCATAAGTCGAACCTGGAGTTCTGCAATTCTTTTCAATTGAGCTTCTTCCCCTCCCTCGGATAATGGAAGTGCAGCAACCAATGCATCAAACTGCACATAGATCAGTCAGTTCAAAAACAATTCTTGAAACAAGCCATCTCAGATTTTATAAAGAACACCCAGAGAAAGAAACTGGCAAAAAAGTGAAAATACAACAGATTTGTGGACGTATCTTCCATCTTTCCACAACTTGATTAAAACCTGAGCAATTACAGAAAAGAAAAAGGAAAAATTAATTTAGGACGCTACATTATGCTGCTAAACAACAAACCTGCTTGGCAGCTTTCACTAACTCGGTACTCATGAGCTTGGGTTGCTCTGCAAGATCAGTAGCATCATCTTCTGCGGCCTTAGTAATAGGAGGCTCTGGATAATTAGGTGACAGACGAACAGGAGGGGCATCCCTTTGAAGTGTCCCAAAGGTATTGAATGCAAGTGATGCTATTGTATCCAAATGTTCTTGTAGTTGGGAAATTATGTCCATCTGGCAATCAGAAAAAAATTTCAAAATTTCCACTAACCATTTAAGCAGTTAATGACCCATTCAATTAACAGCATCTGCAAATTACCTTCTTTCTTCTCTCTTAATGAAGAGTAAGTGAATCGGCAAAGGAAATAAGTGACTGCAAAATGAAATTGGGGGTAACGGAAA
>CAIGRO010083509.1:0-16560 GCA_903798355.1 Fraxinus baroniana | reverse complement strand
AAATGTATCCCTAAAGTAGTATAACATTGGATAAAGCTAGAAGATTAGGAAGAAATTTATTCATAAAAGTGGTGCCACAAAACTTTCTAGAAATCTAGTGCTCGTAAGAATCTAGGAAAAAGTAAAGGGACTCGAGACCATCTCAATTTACTATAATTGGTGAGAACGAAGATTAAATAAATAATATTATGTGCATGTTTGAGCCCCATTTTTTGTACAAAATATATTTTGGAATAATATTTTGTTATAAAATTAGTGGTTAAAAAATAAGAAAAAATTTTTGGTTTGCGAGTAATATTATTTTATTGAAGAATGTATAGTTGAAATGAGAGATAAAAATATATTTTAAAAATAATGAGTACGAAATAAGGGCTATATTGTTTTGTCGATATAGTTCAATATAATAGTAAACAAACAAAGATTACATGTTCCAATCTCATTGTTGTTCATTTATGAAAATTGAAGACGAGTTAGAATTGTTGTGGAGAAGATAAATAGTATTCTTATTATAATACGATACGATAGAGGAGGACTATATATAATTTGTACATAAAGCTAATTTGGAAGAAACTAATCACACTAATCTAGGCTACAATCTCGGATGATTTACAATTGAATAAAACTAAATTGGTAACTAGAATATTTTGTGATTCCTATGATTGTTCCTTGACAACTCACATCAACACTCCCCCTCAAGTTGGTGCATAGGTATCCTCAATATCTAACTTGTCAAGTGAGTTATGAAATATTTTGCTAGAGACAGCCTTTGTAAGAATATCTGCTAGTTGGTCTTCTGACTTTACAAAAGGAAACTGAATTACTTTGTCTTCGAGCTTCTACTTGATGAAATGCCGATCTACTTCAACATGTTTGATGCGGTCATGTTGGACTGGATTGTGCGTGATTGCTATTGCCGCCTTATTATCACAAAACAGGTTCATTGTATCTTGAGATGAACACCCAAGCTTATTGCATAAGCAATATAAGGTCCTGTGTGAGATAAGTAGATTAGTTTTCCCACAAGGTGTTGATACCTTTCTTTATTGGTAGGAGTCTGATTAGGAAACTCTCCCAAACCATGGTTTTGAACAATTGGTGTATCAGTAGGTCTACAATCAAGCAATCATGTTTCAGATAGCAAGTCAAGCACACACTTCCTTTGGGATAGAAATATGCCTCGTCTTGATCGAGCTACTTTAGTTTTGCTACAGGTGAGAAAATTTCTTGATAATATATCCCATATGTTTGAGTATATCCCTTTGCAACAATCATTGATTTGTATCTTTCAACTGATCCATCTACTTTGTGTTTGACAGAGAACACCCATCTACATCCCACAGCTTTCTTCCCCTCGGGCAATTGTACAAGTGCCCAAGTATCATTTTTCTGTAATGCTTTTATCTCTTCCTCTATTGTTTAGATCCATTTAGGATAATTTATGGCTTCACACTATATTAGGAACATCATCTGCACATAATTTATGAACCAATACCTTAAGGGGTTCAGATAATCTTTGAGTTGAGATATGGTTGGCAATTGGGTACTTTGACTTGCTCGTTCCATGATCGAACAGTTTGGTGGTTGCCCACGTTTATGACTAAAAGGTAGTTTATAGCCAGCAGAAATAGTTTGAGGAGAGTTTTGAACTTGTACCTTCGGAATATTCTTAGTATTCTCGGGAGATTGGTCTGGTTGTGGTACTGTAAGGTCAAGGAAGGGTTGTTCACTTTTGTTTTCCATAGTTTCTTCATTTTGATCTGCTCTTGCTGGTTGTTGTTCAGTCTCTGTTTCAACATCATCAGCATTTTGAATCTCTCCTCTTTGTTCTATCAACATTGTCATCGGTTCTCTTGGCAGCTCGGCTGAACCTCCACCCCTACATCATTTGAAGTTTCTTCGAAGTTTGGCCAATTTTTCCCAACTCTGCTCTTTACTCGTCATCTCCCCCTGAAGAGAGGAGCGGGAAGATTGAGAAGTGAAGAAAATCTCTGATTCAATAAAGATAACATCCATGGTGGTTTAGAGTCGCCTTGTAGCTGGATCATAACATCGATATCCTTTCTTGTGAGTTGCATAGCTAAGAAAAACACAACGGACAGCACATGGATCCAACTTCGTTCTTTGATTATTTTGTACATGAACATATGTAACACAACTAAACTTTCTTGGAAAAAGCATTAAAATTGATGGTAATGTCACATGTTGTGCGAGAACTTGAATAGGGGTTTTGTAGTTCAAGACTCGCGATGGCATTCGATTCATCAAGTATACAGCAGTTACCAATGCATCTGTCCAAAGTCGTTTAGGTACATATACAGCAATCAAGAGAGCTCAATTGATTTCCAACATGTGTCTATTTTTGTGCTCTGTAACACCGTTCTGCTGCGGTGTTTAAGAACAATACGCCTTATGAAGAAGACCATATTCCTGAAAGTATCTGTGAAATTGTGCATTATCATATTCCCCACCATTATCAGATCTAAGAATCTGAAGTTTAGCAGAAAATTTTGTTAGAATCATATTATGGAATGAACGAAAAATCTCAAACACTTCATGTTTATTCTTCAACACATAAAGCCAAGTCATTCGTGTACAATCATCAACAAAGGTTACAAACCATCGAACACCAGAGGGAATAGTAATAGGAGCAGGGCCCCAAACGTCATAATGAACAATAGAAAACGAAATGTGCATTTATTCAAACTGGTTGGATAAGGTACACAATGACTCTTAGCTTGAATACAAGCTTCACACTTAAAGTCTGACTCATTAAACTTTGTAAATAAATATGGAAATAAACATCTCAAATATCGAAATGAGGGATGCCCCAACCGATTATGCTATAACCAAATCTGCCTTTCCTGGACTCCGTGGAATGCATATTATTTGCNAGCTTCACACTTAAAGTCTGACTCATTAAACTTTGTAAATAAATATGGAAATAAACATCTCAAATATCGAAATGAGGGATGCCCCAACCGATTATGCTATAACCAAATCTGCCTTTCCTGGACTCCGTGGAATGCATATTATTTGCTCTAACATAACTGAAATCATCCATGTAATACAACCCCTCCCTTTTAGTACCACGACCAATAATCTTCTTGGTGAGAATATCCTGAAACAGTCAGAAGCTTGGATACATTAGAGCACAACAATTCAATTCCTTAGTCACTTGTCCTATAGATAACAATTTATTGGAAAGTGGTGGATCTAGTAAAGTATTTGGTAATGAAAAAGAAGGAGAAAGAGCCAATGTTCCGACCCTATCATTGGATACGTTACTCCATTAGCATTGGCAATGCATATCCATTTCAGTTGTGTCACTTCAGAAAAGTCACAAGGATCAAATGTAATGTGATATGTTGTCCCAGAGTCAATGATCCAGCTATCATGGTTCCCCGTTTTCGAGCAAGAAAAAACATAAACTTGGTTACCTGAATCATTTTGAGCAAACTGTTCACTAGTGGAGATAGAAGGTTCTTGTTGTGGTAGAAGAGATAGTTGATGCTCTATGCTCATAAGAGCTACACGACCAGGATTATCACCTCTACTTGCTTCACGTTTTTTCTTTGCCTTGAGTTCATGCCACCAATCTGGATAACCGTATAATTTGAAGCATGTTTCTTTGGTGTGTTTCGTATTCCCACAATGTGCACATCATCCTCCTTCCCCTCGTAACTTTGGTCTTGTAACTGTGTTGGGCTTTCCATTCAATGGCATTTGAAAAGATAATTGTTGTTGAGATTTTTGTCCTTCCCTTGAAAGCATGGCATCACCAAATATGGTATTTTCATTTATCATCATTACGGATTGCCTCAAATCTTCTCTTCGGACTTGTTCATAAGCCCGTACTACTGTTCAAAGTGGTTGTGTCTGAAGCACATTTGCTCGAATTTTGTTAAGTCGATCATCAAGTCCATCTAAGAAGGTGTAAACTCTATTCTCTTGCAAAATGGAGTTATATTTATGTATATCAGTATCAAATTTCATTGGATTCGATCTGTGAAAATCGATTTCTCTCCACAAGCCTTGTAGATTATTGTAGTATGTCTCAATAGACCTTCCTCCTTGTTTGAGTCTAGTTACTCTTCTTTTGAGATCGAATACTTTTGATGTATCAATGCCATCAAAGTACGTTGTAGCAATATTATCCCAAACAGTCGTAGCTGTTGGGAATATGATAAAGTTACTCACTAATTTGGATCCACATAATTGATTAGCCATCCCTTCACCACTGCGTTTTCAATTCTCCATTTTCTAAATGCATGATCTGTTTGCAGAGGCTATGGAAGTTCTCCATTTATGTATCCCAACTTGTTTCTGCCTGAGATATGCATCTCGACAATTTGGGACCATAGTGCAGAATTGGAACCATCTAACTTGATTCCAATATGTGTAGCAGGTTCATGACTTGAGATCTGGTTCTGGGTTTGATTTTGGTTTAGTACTTGTGCCATTCTCGTTGTAAGATCTGTGAGAATTAAATTCTCTCATTCGTTTTTTTCACCCCAGTGGGAGGTGTTTCCATTTTTCTTATTTCTAGTTTTTTTGGAAATTCTATGGCACTAGAATCTCTGCTCTGATACTATGTTGTGGAGAAGAAAAATGGTATTATTATTATTACAATACGATACAACAGAGGAGGACTATATATAATCTGTACATGAAGCTAACCACACTAATCTAGGCTACAATCTCGGATGATTTACAATTGAATAAAACTAACTTGGTAACTAGAATATTTTGTGATTCCTACTATTGCTCCTCGACAACTCATGTCAACAAGAATTATAAATGAAATTAGTAGTTAGCCTATGTCCGAGTAGATATTCGAAAACAATTTAATTGGATTAATTTTTCGATATTAATTTTTCGATCATAATAGTTCTATCGTATACCTTCTACATGTATCTGTTTTTTACTAAGTTGATTTAATGTAGAATATATTTTAACATAATCGCAAAGTCTAGGAACTCGTTTTATTCACCTAGGTCGTGAATTTCATACTTTCACGACGTTACTAATGCATAAATTTTCATAATTTCTCGTATCTCTTACCTTATTTTCAATTTTTAGAAAGCGGCAAATTGTGTTAATTTTAGTAGATTCCTACATCTTTCTAACTTGTTTATGTTTACCAAATTTCGAAGAGACGTTGAAAGCACAATCTTATTTCCACTTTAATTTTTCTACTTTAATTATTTATTCTTAGTGTGGAGTTGTAGAACTACATGGGTTATGACAAGCAGCCCACTCCGAAAGCAAAAGGCGGAGAGGGTGATGTCCCTCCCACGTGAGATGGTTGACCCCACCCCTGAAATGCATTTAGACGCACGTGCTCACACGTCGCCGTGAAGCTAAAATATCGTCGGAGGCATCATGAAAAGGTGAAACCCTCTTAGTTCTTGCCACGTGGCATTGAATACCGACCCCTTTGGCTTGGGTACTCACATGCTTAGCTGACACACTCTTCACTCCGTCATGTGCTATTTGGACATTGCTTCAGGTAATAAACAATTAGGTGGGTTAATTCTTAAAGGAGGCAAAAAAGTTTTGTCAATAAATGACAGCAGCAACGCTCTTATCCACTCCTCAGCGTAGGGATCGGTGTTAATTTAAGTAGGCCCCACTATACCTGTTATTTCTAACCTACAGTTGACACGTGTCCACGACCCCTCCTTTTTAACCTTGGACTTGCTGGAATCCGCGACGGTAAATTCTGAAAACAAATGTACCAAAGATGTCGTCACAATTTGACACGTGGAGGATTTCAAGCCGTCGATTTTAATCTACTTAGTTGTAAACTTCGTGCTTGTTAGTGGGGACTGTCTGAAATCTGAAATACATAATAAAATAAGCAAAAGGTTAAAAATACGTTAAAGGAATAAAATAAGGCTGAAAATCAGAAATTTAATAATTTAAAAAAAATAAAAAATAAATTTTAAGCACGAGTTCCGATGTTAAAGCAGAGGAATCGGGCTGTAAACTTGGATGCTAATGCACGAGCCGCAGCGACAAACCTGCAAGATCGGTTCCAAAGGAGTTGAATTTGAAGATTAATTAACTTAGTTTTTTTATTTTTTTTCTTCAAAAGTTAAAGTCAAGAATAATTTTATGACCATTTAAACAAAGAAAAAAATTTCCATTATTACTTTTCAAATTCGAGGAATCGTTAAATAAAATTAAGTACTTCTTCGAAGTAAACTAAGTTCTTCATATTGTGGATCACTTTTTCGTTAATTCGTGTTTTCCTCTCGAACCCACATCCGATTGTAACTTATAAGCAACCTTTACATGATTATATGGTTGTTGCTTTATTTATTTGCACAAAAGGTTTGGACCTAGGTAGATAAAATGTAGGACTTATTTTTATTTATTTTGGGTGATATAATAGGTTTTTCATCATTGGAAAAAAATTTATCAATTGAATTAATATTATTGGACTAACAACTGATTTGAACATTTCAACCGATTTGATCGGTTCATTAGGAAAGATAAATTGTATTGGACAATATTTGTGATGTTTTATCCTATTTATATTTTGTGAAAATTCCAAATATGCCCTTAATCCTTTTTAATTATGTTAAATTTTATAAGAGAAATAAGCATTTTTTTGAATAAAAAAAATTGACATTAATAAAAAATTGAAAATATTATATTTTTTGTATTATCCTTGCAATCTCGTTCAATAATGCATTACAAACACATATAAATAAAGTGAATTACATATTTGAAGTACTTAACGAGAATAAAAATTTCCCGCACATTTCACGGTGACAATTGGTGCTCTTCAGTTATTCGACGTGATCAATGTCTAATTACTACTATGATTTTATGTTTTCATACAAAAGCTACGAGCCCTAATTACTACTTGTATGCCATTGTACTTCTTACAGAAAAAAAAATCGTCAATTTCACGGGGTACTTTGCACTTTTCGCTCATTCGACGTTGGTATGATCAATGTCTAAGTGACCGTTTGATACCCATTAAAATTTACATTTTCATTTTTCTACTCATTTTCAACCATACATTTTTCAATAAAATAATATTTTTCATCATTTCAATAACTTTTCATTATTTTTAACCATACATTCTCTTTCAATCTACTATTTCAAAATAATGTGGCTTAAACACACCCTAACTAATACTATGATTTTATGTTTTCATTCATGCAAAAGCTACTATCCCTAATTCCTACTCGTATGCCATTGTACTTTTTACAATGAATTTTGCCATCTTATCCCATAAAGCGTACCTTGAAATGACATACTTCTTAAGTACAAAAACGAAAACATACGACAGACACAAACATGTGGGTCCCAATTTTTTTAATAATGTTAATTCGGTGGAATCCACGTCCATGTAAGTATCCTGTACAACCTCTGACAATGAATTTCTGTACATTCAGCTTAATTGCCTTAAGTAAAGGCGATTCCTATTCATCCCCGACATCACACCTCACGTGTGGACCAACAAATTATAGTATTATACCAATGTATACCATAAATGAGGGGATAATTTAGTAATTTTGGAATGAAATAATAAATATCCCATATTTTTTATATTTTTAAAATTTTAAAACTACCAAATCTTTACTTTTTTTTAAAGCCATATTTTTTCCTCGTCAAAATCCATTTTTTTAGCTATCCGACTGTCCAGTCTGTCCCCTTCAAACGCAAATAAACCCCTCTCCTCACTTCTTCCCCACCTCTCTCTCTCCTCCAAAACTTTCACTCCTCTCTCTCTCTCTCTCTCTCTCTCTCTCTCTCTCTCTCTATACGGTCATATATACTAGTCCATTTCATTAATTTTATTCTCTAGTTCAGACCTTGTGAATTCAAGAAAATTCAATGGAAAGTCCAGAATTCTTCCAGGGAGGTTACTGTAATCCTCAATTGACGCCGGAAAAACGTCTTTCCGACGTGAAAAATGGTGATCATTTCATCATTGAGGACCTTTTAGACTTCCCGAATGAGGATGGAATGGTAACGGATGGCCCATTCGAGGCAGTGATGACCGGAATCTCGACCGACTTCTCCACTGTCACGGTTGTAGACACCTCATGCAATTCATCCTTCTCTGGAAGAAGAGCTGAAACTCATTTCGCCGGTGATAATATTGGTGGCTGCCGGAGTTTCGCCGATGGCCAGTTCTCCAGTGAACTTTACGTGCCGGTAATATGTTAGAAATTCATGCAAATTGTCTAATTTTTTTTAATCTTTGTATTAATAAAACAATTCTTGCGTGGAAAATATACAGTGTGATGATTTGGCTGAATTGGAATGGCTATCGAATTTTGTGGAGGAATCATTTTCAAGTGAGGATTTGCAGAAACTGCAGCTGATACAAGGAATGGAGGCCCCTGCTGATGAAGTTTCAGGAACTCACCCATACCAATTCCAGCCGGAAACCACCAGAAATGACAGAATGCTCGGCCCCGATATGTCGGTCCCGGCCAAGGCACGCAGCAAGCGGTCACGCACCGCCCCTGGAAACTGGACATCCCGTCTCTCTGTGTTGTCCCCAACCCTGCCCGCCGTCAAAACGCCGCCTGCAGTCTCATCCTCATCGGAGTCTGACGTAGTCCCAAGCTCCGGGAAGAAGCTTGTGAAAGTGCCGCAAAAGAAGGAGGGTTCAGATAATGCAGCCACCATGAATGGTGGCGAGGGGCGGAAGTGCCTGCACTGTGCAACGGATAAGACGCCCCAATGGCGTACCGGGCCCATGGGACCTAAAACACTTTGTAATGCATGTGGCGTGCGTTACAAGTCAGGCCGACTCGTTCCCGAGTACAGACCGGCAGCAAGCCCGACTTTCGTGCTTACTAAACATTCCAATTCTCACAGGAAAGTTTTAGAACTGCGTCGACAAAAGGAGGTGGTTAGAGCCCAGCAGCAACAATTTCTTCATCCGAACACGATGTTCGATGTATCCAATGGCGATGATTACTTGATTCATCAACATATCGGGCCTTATTTTCGGCAGCTTATTTAGCTATGGAGGGTATTCTTAGAAGATCAATTTAGAGAAATTTCGCTAGTTTTCTTTAGTTTCATTAATTTTCTAAAACAAATTATTCTTAACTTGTCGAATTTTGCAGTGTTTCTTTTGAATTAATCAGGAAAAAATGGATTCAGAAAAAGAAGAGCATAGCTTCTAATGTCCTATTTGAGTTTAATTTGCCAAAATCTGGCAATTTCTTGAACCCAGTTCTGTAATTCAAAGATTTTCTGCTTTTCTTATTTGTTCTTTGAGCTGCATGGAAAATTAAAATCTTATGGTGTTTTTGAGCCACATTATTTTCGAAAAATGTATTTTGGAATAGTAGATTGATTGTGAATGTGTGGTCGAAAAAGAAGGAAAAGTTACTGATGTAATGAAAAATATTATTTTATTAAAGAATGTGTGGTTGAAAATGAGTAGAGAATGAAAATGAAAATTTTAATTTAGCTCAAACAGGGACTTAGAGAGTATTTAATTGATATGAAAAATATATCTCAAAAAATAAAATATTTTCCTTATTTTGAGGAAACAAAAACCTATTCCTATATTTTTAAAAGTTGGAAAATATTTTATATGGAAAAAAAATAACAATCAAACACTTCAAAATAGAAATTTGTGTGAAAAATTGACATTTTTCATGAAAAATAAATGCAATCAAACACACCCTTATTGATTATACCTCTCAAAGAAGTAACAAATCTACTGAATAATGAATTTTGGGGCTTTATACCACCAGACCGGTGATGAACTCTACTAATAATGATGAATATTTGTATCCTATCCTACATTTGCGATTTATTCAAAAAAAGGGATAAAAAAAATTTATTTGAATGCTATTTATCTAGAGTCTAGATAATCATCGATCTTTGACTCCACTGCTATGTTATCTAATGACCTTTGGATGCAAGTTTAGACATTGGACGTGCATGAATAGCATTACTCTTGAATTAAGAATTCCAAAAAAGGAGATGATAATAAAGAATAGGGGTGGACAAAATGACCAAATCAAATCAAGCGGCTTGGTTCTAAAAAAATTAATGATTCCGATTCTTTTGTTTCCCTCAATCAGTAATGAAACTAGAACAAACAAAATCAAACGCGAACCATCGATTTGGTTCCGATTTGGTATCATATCTTTAAAAAAAATAAAAATCATCTGATTCCATTATCAAAAAATTATTAGTTCATGGTTTGATTCAATTTTTTTTGAAATCAAAACAAAATGGAACGATGGCCACCCTAACGAAGACTCTTATCATTGTTAAAGCATTTATTACAAATTGAGATACCAATACACATACATGTCGGTTGGAAGGACCCTTTATTTCATGGACAAAATTCCAGTTGTTCATTGAAATTTTGTCATGAATTATTGCATTCGACCATACCGATAACCTCATCTAGATGCAAGAATGTCACATTTTGTGGCTGTAGTTGTGGCTTTTTATGTGCACCGCATGATTCACCGACATGGTCGATCGAATTTTTCTTTTCATTACTAAGAGAATGGGGTTTGACCAATATATAATTGTATTGAACAGTATCAATATTGTTCAAAATTTTAACATCACGAACATTGAATATGGGGTTGGTGTTCGAGTTCCTTCGGTGTTCTTATTTGATAAGACATTGGAAAAAAACCTTAGACTGGCCAATATTTCAAGTTGGTTTAGGTTGGTTAGATGTCATTTCTATTTATATTTTATGAGATTTAATATGATTTAAAATTAAAATACAATTGAAAAATAAAAAATAAAAATTGAAAGCTTATGTTCTTGTTTCAACATTTTGTTAATTTTTATTGCATTAGGCCGATCAAACATCAACTAGTAAGTTAAATTGACAAGTCGACAAGATCTATTTATATGTCAAGTCATCCTGCAAAGCGAGCCAATTTTTTCTAATTTTATTTTTTCACAAATTAAGTTGTCGACAATCTAAATCTTTTAGTCAATTAATAGAAACTCGTCATGATGCTTACGATTTCCTCGTGTTTAATAAAAATTTTAATGAACGGACCGAAAGAGGGCACAAGATTTTGAAGGACAGCCAGGGCTAAGTATCTGCGTTTTGTGGTGAATTTTGTTTGGATAAATCACTTGTACTTCACATTTCTACGTCATGCTTGACATTATTTTTGTTGGCAAAATTTGATTAATGAAAAATAAAAATATTAAACTGCCGAATAGTAACTTGATATGCGGTGAAATGTAAAACTTGATGCTGATTGGGCACGATTGATTTTGTTTTACAGAGAATGTTATTGAATAATGAATAGCAAAGGATTAATTTTTCACTGTTTTCTGCTACCCTCACTGAAATCCGTTAGGGTTTTGAAGCATATCTTTCTGCACTGAATTGAATTGTACCTTCACTCATTGATTTTCGAAAAAGAGACACTCAGAAATTTAAATAATGGTTGGAGTCAGTAATTATACTGCTTACTTTCATACACATCATGGGACACTAAGGTCCATTCGATAGAAATTAAAATTAAAAAAATAATCGTTATTGTTGACTTTTATTAAATGAGTGAAACTCAGTAACGACTATATTTTCAATTTTAATTAGATTTTAATTCCTACCGAACGGGGCCTAATTCTATTCTATACAGAGAACTCGAATTGAGTGAGATCTAATTGTTACACGTTGGAACAAAGTGTTGAAGACTAGAAACTGTAATTTTATATCATAAAGAATAATAAAATTATAGTGAAGAATAAAGATACAAGAAATACGCAAAATTTATAGAAGTTCACGATGATTTGAGATTATGTCCTCATTCGTCGTTACAATAATTCAATATGATGAAAATAAATTTAAAATTATTTTTTATTACCTATCTCTTCTTCATGATGATATAAAACCCTAATTACGACTCTCTATTAACAAGTGTGAAATTCCTGAACTATCCTCAATGAAAGTTTTAATTTACGGTCTCCATCCTCCACACCCTTCGGGAGGGGACTTTCTGCCTCCCTAGTCCCTTCCAACTCCCGTGATTATCTCATTGCGAAGATTGATTCGTTTACGGGACTCCGTACAGTGACAATAATTAAATTTTACAATTTAATAGAAAGTAACTAATCATTTATATTTCCTAGACGTCCCCTGGTCATTTTATCCACTGCGTAGTCATTTTAGATTTGGAACTAATAAATTATATATCTACGTATATATGCAGAGAGGGGCAATTAGGTAGTACAAAACGTGAGATCCCAGGCATCCCTGATCCATATGCCTGCAGCCTGTATTTAATTTTCTTGTCGATTATATATTATTTTTTGTACAAAATTTATTCTGAAATAACAGTATGACCTCTGCAGCAAATCCTTTTTTAATCTTTTACCGTCACGAAGCTAAATTATTGAAGTAAATTACTGCAATTAATTAAAAGTAATAACGATAGCTTAAAAACCAGTGGAATTTTTAAGTAACCTCCATTATCCGCAGTGTCAAGTACTTTGCAAATGGAGATTATATACATTCAAAACTTGAATATCATGCACCTATAGCTAAGAGAGAATGTACCACAGATGACAAGTCGTTCATTCATCTTTCTGCTGTAAGTTTAGAAGCAATAGTTGTATGTAATGCAAAATGAACACAAAGAACTCGGAAAATGCACGTGCAAGAGATTCACGTGCGTGCATTGATCATTTGAAAACCCGTAAGTATACGAGATCGTGGTCAAGTAATATAATGACGAATATAGTGTCGAACCCACGAGAACTATATGTTTAACTGAGTTAAAATTAATTGCAACTTTAATCGAATAACGAACAAATTTTGTAATTTTTTCTATAGTATTACATAAATTATCAATTAAACTAATGAAAGTAAGTAAATGTGTTTTTCAAATATGTAAGATGCATTGCTAAGATGTCAAACCCCCTTGTTATTTCATTTTTAGTGTAACAATTAAAGTAACAAATTGAAATCATTCGTGTTGGCCAATGTTTCTAATTTAGAGTGTTTAAGCCACATTATTTTGGAAGAATGTATTTTGAAATAGTAGATCGATGGAGAATGTGTGGTTAAAAAAAAGTTATTGATGTGATGAAAAATATTATTTTATTGAAGAATGTGTGGTTGAAAATGAGTAAAAGAATGAGAATAAAAATTTTAATGGGTACCAAACATGAGCTTAATTTAAAGTCTCTCTCGATAGTGATTAAATCTATTTCCCTCATGTGATCCTTCTATCTCTCGATAAAATATATAAATACGATAAATGTATTAACAAGTGATAGAACACATATTAAAACCATATACCATATAAAGTATAGAGATATATCTCTATCATCTATCGAACCTTACAATGTTTATTATATTGTGTTTAAACTCTATTTTTTCTCTCAATAACAATAAAATTCACTAACAATTCAATTGATAATCACGCAATTGAAAAGAACGATAAAAAATATAATAAACATCAACAAATCAAATCAAATTAAAGTCTAAATAATTAATTGAAAGCTAAAAAAATCATAACAAGGGTTCATCTCATCCTAATAATATATAAAATTAGCTCAACATATCGAAATTACGAGAAATCACATTCAAGTGAAAAGATATAACCCCGAATTTTTGATAAATTGAGAAGATGAAGATGAATCTTGAAATCTTGAATCTCTTCAATTGTTTCTTGATAAATCTTCACTTGCACATTCTCTTTTTTGTCCAAAAATCAATTTTGAATCTTCACTTGATTGAATTCTTGCAAGCCCCTTCAATTCTCTCACAAAAAATATGAATTTTCCTCTTTTGATGATAATAATTGATGAGTATTGGAGTATAATATGTATATGAAAGGGCTCCAATATATATTCTGCTATTAGGTGTTTCTAGGAGTAGAAAATTGGTTGAAAATCACGTCCAAATTAGCTTCCAAAAGAGGTTCAATCGAATAAGGAAAGTTGTCTTCGCGCGTGTATTTTTTTCTCGACACAACAGTCAGTATTTTTGCCATAACTCAAAGGGATACAACTTTGATAGAAAACTTTTCAATTCGAACGTTTACTATTCCAAAAATGGATCTCAATCTTCGATTAAAAATCTGGAATATAACTTGTACGATTGAAAATTGATTTTGATAATATTTTGATTATATTCAATTCCTTTTGAGTTCTAATTCCATCCAATTGTCTCCTAAAAATTTTCAAAGTATCATCATGTGGTCCGAATCAACTATTGAATATTTACAATTTGGTCCTCAAACTTTGAATTTACAATTTTCCCTTGATTTTTTTTTTTGTTTCTTCCAATTCCCCGTTCAACCATTGAGTTTGAAACATATAACATAAAATACAACAATTTAAAAAATATTTTGTTTAAAGAATTGCCAAATATGGATACTTTAGGCTCCCGAATAAATGTATAAAATATACTTATCATGCATCATATTAGTGCAAAAGAGTGAGACTGCGAGCTCGTGTGTGAAAGAGTGCACATGTGCGGTATTTGTGCAAAAGAGTAAGTGTGAACATGGATGCAAGTTCCATACTCGTGCACGAGAGACTCTACGTGTGTGCAGTGTCATACTTGAGCAAAAGAGTGAGAGTATATGTGTACGGAAGAGTGCAAGTGTGCCGTATTTGTGAAAAAGAGTGAGTGTGTGTGCTCACCCGCATATGTGCCCATACACTTGCCATATTTGTGGAATAGAGACTCTGATGTCGTATTTGAGCAAGAGAATGAGATTGAGATCATGTGTATGTAGAAGAGTGCACGTGTGTCGTATTTGTGCAATAGAGTGTACGAGCCCATATGTGCATGTGCCATATTTTGTGCAAAAGAGTGTGCAAGAGCATGAGTGAGCACATAATGAAAATGATAGAAATTGTTGTCCATCTTAAATTCTTGGAAATAGAAATTTTTGAGTCATCCGTTGTTCGTCTCATTCTAAACTCTCTTCCTACTGATTATGATATATTTAAAATATCAGGTAACACACAAGGAAAAATGGAATGTGAATGAACTCCTAACAATACGTGTTCAAGAGGGAAGAAATGCCAAAGCATGAGAAGTTGAAAATTGTTCATATAATAACTCATGATAAAAGAAAAGAGAACAATCGTAAATATGGTCCTAAAATAAAGAACAAAATGTCAATAAAGCAAAAGAACAACAAAAAATATCTATTTCTTTTGCAACAAGAAAGGACATATTAAGAAAGTATTGTTCCGAATATAAGAAACGACTCGAAAATAACTATACTCTTATCTCTTTAGTGTGTAATGAATCTTTTTTGGTTAATGTTCCAAATAATACATGGTGAATTGGTTTTGGTGCTATGAGGGCGTGTTCGGAAGAAATTAAAATCAGATTAAAATTGAAAATCTAATCATTATTGTTGAATTTTATTAGACGAGTGAGACCCAATAACGGCTATATTTTCAAATTTAATTGGATTAAAATTTATACCAAACACACCCTAACTCACAGTGCCAATATTATGCAGGGCTTTATAGACCTAAGAAATCGCAACCAAATGAACAAAGAGTCTATTCGGAAGCCAGAGGTGTCAAACAAGAAGAATTGTTTTCCCGCATGGAAGTAATTAACTGTACTTTTATGGATTCAAAATGTGAAGATTATTTGTAAGGAAGTGCACACTTAAAACTAGTATTGATTAAGTGCTTGGTTGATAAAACTTTCGTAAAATTTTATCAATATTTCCATTAATTACTCAATCTTCAATTTTAACAAGATATTTCATGGGACATTCAATCAGTATCGAAGGAACAATAATTGTATAAGAGCATGCTCGGTAGTCTTGACGTACCAATTATGGGGGTTTTTTTTTTAAAGTATCGTTTTAAGTGTTTATGAATGGTCCAATTTTGGGAGGTCGTTAGTAGCAGTTTTTAAAACATTCAAATTCATGCTAAAGAGTTTATTATCTAACCGTTTATTTTTTATTTTTTTAAAGAATAAATTATGTATATGTTCTTTAGTGAAATTCTCAATTTATAATTATCATGTAATATTTACTCATAAGTGATATTTTACTTATAAGTCATTTTTTACATATTAATTAGTTTTAAATTAAAAGTGAAGTAATAATAAAAATTAAAAGTGAAGTATTATTATAATTAATATTTTAAGTTATAAATAAAAAATTATTTATAACTAAATTTTACAATTATAAGTTAATTTTCTCTTTTGAATATTTTTTTTTTCACTTATAAAAACTTTTATATTTTATAAATGAATTCTTGTTTTATTAACATTTTCCCTTCATAAGCAGTTTTTACACAAAATTGTATTTTAATCTTTAAAGTAATTTTTTTTATTTATAGGTTAGCTTTAAATAAAATATGTGGATGGAAAATAATTATTTTATAGAATTCAAAGAGAATTTAAGAAACGGTCAAAATCCACCAAATTGACAGGTATAGAAAGACGCCCAAAAATACGATACATCGATTTGGGATGGTTTTTTAATCATTCAAAACCAAAAAAACACTAACACCACCGAGACAATCCTATTCTTAGTTTGAATTTATATGAAAGTCGTGCACTTGGTTTAGATTATCAATAAGATTGCA
>CAIGRO010083508.1:0-15874 GCA_903798355.1 Fraxinus baroniana | reverse complement strand
CTTTTTGGGCGGGATGTCGGGCGGTCGTTTGGGCGGGAAACTATCCTTCTTTAATATAGTATATAGATGTTTTTCACAAATTCTTATTGAAATTGTTTGATCTTAGTATTTTCCTTGCGACCTCGGAGTAGCTATTTCACCCATGTCATGATCCGATGTAGGTGCAATCCATGCACATTCGCATGATCCCACTTGTTTTTCTTCAAGTGTGTGATTTTCAGGGTAGCGAGATGATCTTAGTAGAGAGGAACGAAACATGTGGCTCAATGATGGCCTAAGAGCTAATCTCCAACCTTAGGTTGTCTTGTCAAAAATTGTCATTGATCTCCACGAGTGGTGCTGACGCAAGAAAACAAACAAATCACATTTAGAGTAATCATTAGTTCTCATATCACTTTGTAGGAGGTTATCCTCCTTTTTTTTATTCTAAGCAATCGTATGTTAGGGATTAAAATTTAATTAAAATTGAAAATATAGTCGTTATTGGATCTCACTCATTTAATAAAAGTCAATAATAACGATTAATTTTTTAATTTTAATCCGATTTTAATCTCTACCGAACGAACCCTAGATGTTTTTCACAAATTTTTATTGGGATTGTTTGTTCTTTATATTTTCCTTGCGAGCTCGGAGTAGCTATTTCATCCATGTCATAATCCGTTGTAGGTGCCGCCCATGCACATACTCTTGTCCAATCAAAATATGTAAATATTTTTTTTAAATACGTATTCAACCATGCTACATTGTCTGGATTTTTTGCCATATTCTATGTCATCCGATGTAGGTGCCACCCGTGCATTTTACTATTGGACTATTTTAAAAAAAGTTATTTTTTCCATTAAATCAACCGTTGCAACCACTGCATCTGTCAATTCTTTTTGGCAAAGTAACATAATCCACATGTACTTGAATTTACACAATTGATTCTTTCCTTCTCTTGAATAGAATAAGGTTTTAATAAAATTTGGTTCACAGTAATATTAGTTAGAAAGGTTGTAGAAAAGTACGTTAAAAATTTAATGCAATCCCTTGAACTCGAAAAGTGACTATAGTTTTTACATTGGTCACAGTTCGCTGAAAAATGTAAATAATTTTTTTTTCCAAAAAAAAAAATCATTGAACCGATTGACCCCACGGGTTTAATTCGGGTTTGGCAAGTTCTCTCTATATATTTCTGTACCGGATTTCACTGATTCATTGGTAAATCAGTCTAAAAAATTCAACCAGACTAGACCCACGAGTTGGATAGTTGGGAATTTTTGTTATTTTGGCCTATTTAATCTGAATTTTATAAATAGGCTATCATACGATTATAATATGATGGTTCGTCCTTTTTGCTGTTAACTCATTATATTTGTATAAAAAGTAAAATCGTTTCATATAGTTAGTTAATTATTATTGGAGTACGATTATAATGACTCAGGTCTCGTGTCAGATCGTTCTATTACATACTGTTCACTTTGAAATGCATCTACCCTATTACCCATTATTGGAGTACGATTGTAATGACTCAGGTCTCGTGTCAGATCGTTCTATTACATATTGTCCACTTTGGACCCCTCACGACTTTCTGACGTGTCTCTTATAATTCGAACCCGAGACCTCTGCTTTATTAGAGATTTAAAATAAATCTGGTACCAACTGGGCAACTAAAAATTGCAAATTTTTTTTTTTTGATAATGACTCACATACTGTCTATTTTGGGAAGGTATCTGTCCTCTTATCCCTCATGACTTGTCACATTTTTCAGAATTCGACTTAAGTCTTTCATACAATTGAGGTCTTGAGTTCAAATTCTTAAAAACGCAACAAAAAGTCTCGAGGAATAAGAGGATGTACGCATTTTCAAAGCAGATAATACATAAGAAAACGATCGAGCACGAGGCTCAAATCATTGTAACGATGACCTGAATTCCTTTTTATTCAACCCGACAAACTTGCGATGCAACATATATGGTGAAACTAATATTATTCTCTCGCATGCACACGCGCACAGGCATACACAAACATATATTTATAAATAAAATTATGATTTTGATATATTATTTGAAGTAGCAGTGTAAAGTATTCATTATTGATTTAGTGGATTTTCTTTTTCTCTACCCGTAATTTTTTTTTCGTCCAGGGATTTCCCATAAAATCTATGTACTCTTCTTCTTAATTCTATTGTCTGTTCTCATCTTATTGCGGGACAATCACATCATTTTATTGTTGCTGGAAATGTGTTCTGCTGCTGTCGATGCCGTGTATGGTCCTAAAGCATCATCACTTTCATTTTTTTTTTAACCAGACACATGAAATGAAGTGCTTGGCGGGATAAGAAGAGTAATGAGTACAGGTTGTCTTTTTCATACCATTAAACAGTTAGCTTGACTCACACCTTGTCTCTTTAAATGCACAATTTTGTTGCATCAATACAGTAAAAGTTACTTTTAAAATAAATAACACAGTTTGGTACAAATTAAAATCCAAATTTTAATTTAAATTAAAGTGAATAATTAATTTTAATCATATATTTTATGAGATCTAAAACTTTTTAATCATACATTTCATCCTTTTTTTTTTTTAATCAAAATTTACTAAAAAATTGATTTTAATCCCCCCAACAAACAGGGGCTTATACATGTACTTGTACAGCTATCATTGAAAGTTTCTTATGCTTATGAATGTTTTAGTTTTGTTAATTATATTTTAATTAGATATATTGAATAAATGAATGAAATGATGATAAAAAAAATAATAATAATAAATTATGCAACTGGTTCAAAGTTATGACTTTTAGAGACTGTTTGGTAGGGATTAAAATCGGATTAAAATTGAAAAACTAGCTGTTATTGTTGATTTTTATTAGACGGGTGTGATCCAATAACGACTATATTTTCAATTTTAATTGAATTTTAATTGTTACCAAACAAACTCTTAACTTGTTTTATAACATGTGAAGTTCTTTTATACAAAAGAACAAGCAAGTGTTTTACGTTTAAGTCAGTCAAATTCTTTTGATGTGACTCAAATGTGAACTGAATTATGTGTTCAAAGATTCTATACCGAATTTTTTTTAATAAATCTTTAAATGGGATAGACCAACACTTGGAAGAAGCATTGTATTTGTATTATGGAAGACATACGTTCGATTATCTTGTTGGCACTAATATAGTGGAAATCTATTTGAAGGAATCATATAATCGATTTTTGCCTTTTGTTTTTTTATTGTCTAGCCAATTTTTCGACAACAGATGCATATACGTGTAAATGCGCACAAGAGTATGCGTGTGTGCATATATGTTTTTATGTGTTACGGTTCAGGGACGAGTTACCTGCCGACAGGATTGCTTCAAACGTAAAATATGGTAAAAGAATCAAATTCTGAAGTCAAATTTACCTAACCCCATTAAGAAAATTAATTAAGTAATTTTACATCTGTTACATAAGTGATTAGACACCACTTAGGTTTCTTTCTTTAGATTTTCATGTTTTTAACTTAAAGAATACTAAATTATCAACTTATATATTCATTATTTTAAGATTATTAATTGATAGTCAACAAAATTTAATAATAAAGATTGAACCCCAACGGCTCCCCACCGCCTCGCCCCTAAAGTATCATGAAGAAGGTAAATCGCGGGATGTGCCTTAGCAGACTAGTGTATAAGAGCTGTCGTATTGATACCTACAAAGAGTCCAATTCTAAACTTTGTTAGAGGCGAGAATTGAACCCTCACACTGCGACTGCCAGCTCAACTGAGACTACCTCACACATGTCCTTTGCACCATTGAAACTATGCCCCAGAGGGCAAAAAAATTTAATAATAATTATTATTTTACACAGACTGCGTAGTTTATAAAATATTAAATTGATTAATCTAGGACCAAATTTTCAATTGAAAATAGTCCAGAAGAGTCTTGAAATTTAATTCTCTCTCGAATTTTAATTTCTTGACGTCAATTTATAATGAGAACCACTTGAGAGGCAATGACTCGTATCGTCGAATTGGTCATACTTTGAATTTATGTTAATCACGACGTCATGCCATGCTGAAATTTCCTGTTAATTTTATTTCTTGTCGCGTTATAAGATTTTTTAGGTTTCATAGTCGGACATGTGGTTCTCTCGGTCCTCATTGATCTTTCATATTCTCGTTTTTCTTTTCTTTTACAAACATAGGAGGGGACATGTGACCTCCTCCAACCAAGGGACTAGAAGCTAGAGGCTAAAAGTAGAAAAATAGTATTATTCATTTGCTCTCTTTATACTTCTCGTCAACATACATTACATATGAAATGTGACTAGTTCAAATTCTCCATAAACATCGCCTTTTAGGGATAACATGCTTCCGTTAAGTTTTCGAGCTAATCGAGCTTGAGAATGGGACGTTATTGTACTTGTGCACGTCATATTTCTCCCTCAACTCGGCTCGATGGTCATTGGTCTCCTTTGCTACACTGAGCTTAAAAGTAATTTTTGAGTACTTAATATTATATTAAATATCAAAGTATGTTTTAGATATTGTTAAGGGATATATATCCCACATCGATAAATGATGTTGACACAAACTAATTAATAAAGATCTCAGACTACTCTTCTTAACAAGGTTAACCTTTTAAGATGGAACCCAAAATCTTAACATGGTATCAGAGTCCATTATGCTCCAACAAGCTATTGGATCCCGTTAAGACTCTAAAATGAGCACGTGGATTTCAAGATTGGTCTGCTTAAATAATCCACCATCTCGCGGGAGTGTGTTAAGGGATATATATCCCACATCGATAAATGATGTTGACACAGACCAATCAATAAAGATTTTGGACTACTCCTCTTAATAAGGTTGACATTTTGAGATGGAACTCAAAATCTTAACAGATATAGATTATGTGGAATAATTGAGACAGAATGAATGTGATTTTTCAAATCTCTAGCCTAACCACGAAATAAGATAATAAAGACCAAGACAATTGACATTGATGGGTAGTGTAAGCATCTAGAGGTTTTGGAAAATTGTAGTAGCCGTCATTAATCTCTATTATTTTTCACTTTTATTTTCAATCTTTATATATTCTTGCTTTGTTTTCAACCTTTGATCATTTCTTGGTGCACTCTGACTAAAATAGTAGTTGTTGTTTCACCATGACCTTTTCATCTTCTTTAGTGGAGCAATGTAATATCAATCACTTCTGTCATCGAGTCAGTACCTATAAAAAAGAGGTTATGATTGATAAGTGTGGAATTTGCATTCATCTAAGCCATCGAAGTGGATTTTGTTAGTATTATTGTGAATTTGATGCTTAATTATTTTTTTCTTTGGATTATGTTAAGAGAAAACCAAAGGTCGGAGTAAATATTGATCAAGAAGGATGAAGTGAATAAAATATGCAGATTTGGGATCAAATTCCACAATTTATAAATTGAAGGACTTGAGACGAAGGACTAAAGTACATTACATAGAAGAAGTGAGGCCTTGGAGTGAAACATTACTTTAATTGGGCTTGGATCAATTGAAAAAGGAAGGCAATTCTAAGGAAAGATAAGAGTGGACGGCAGACGCAGAGGAAAAAACAAATTGGGAGAGTAATAATTTTAGATTTTTATACGGAGGGAGACGAATGACATTGTTGGGATTCGTGTGGCAAAGATCAATAATAGATCGTTCATATGTATGTAAATCGTTCATGTGTATGTAAATTAATATAGAAATATTGTAAATTCGGGCATATGAACTGAATTAGTATTATTCGAGAGAGATCGCTAACTACAATTGACTAATTCGATTATTGGTGCATATGGAAGGGGCTAAATGAATTGGAATTAAATAAATGTTAAACAACCTAAGTGAAATCTTACAAAACATATTTTGAATTGATGATTGATCACTCATTTTATGTTGAAGCTTTGTTAGTTTAAAAATTTACAGTAAATAGTAGTTGCTGTGGACCGATCCTTGAACTCAAAAATCCATTTTACTATTTCTCTCAGTCTGTATGTTTGAAAAACGAACAAGGACTATTCACCCATTTTACCTCCATCTTGTAAAAACAAATCTACTTTTTTGATTATAGACTTTGGGTGGTACAATAGTTAGCTGAGTGTCTAAGCCACAAAAGATAATATCTCTTTCTACTACTAAGACAAATTATTTTGTTGTGATTGAAGCAAGCAAACAAATGATATGACTGTGGTCTTTCATATAAAAATTGAGTTACACGAATGGGAAGAGTGTATTGCACGGTGACATTCGCAATATCATTCACTTGGCAATGAATCATATTTATCATATAAGGATGAAGCATATTTATTATCCGATTTAAAGTATGTCTAAGAGTTACAGAGCTTCAAAGTGGTGTATGGGGAATTGCATCCATTTTCCAATAAAAAACTGCCAATGTATATTTTGTAGAAATTCCGGCAGCCATTTTCTGTACACATAGCACCGTTGTTTGGATTTATTTACACATTTATGTATCATTGTAAGTTGTGATTTTATTAGCCTATAGACACCTTTTTTGATGAGTAGAAAAGTTGACTTGCATATATTATTATTTTGTAATAGATTTTGAGAATAAAAGTTATCTATTTTTCTCTGATCTCAACTTTCTGAGTCCAATTTAGCATATCTTTGGTTCTTTATTTTCCATTATTTTCTTCCCCATTAAGTGGATTAGTCATATGGTGGATTGAAAATTTAGTAATTTTCAAGAAGACTAAAATATGAAGATATATTTCCTTATGTCACCGAGAAACCGACTATGTGTAATTATATTGTTCATTACTGTTGTAAATTTTGAACTATATTCTAGGAAGAGATGGTGGGAAAATTTGATGTATTGAATCACTTTGTAAGTTTCTCTCTTTCATATAATCTGCATGTAATATTTAAAATATCTTTTAATAATAAAGTTTAATAAATTTTGACCGAAGCACATATTTGGAACTAGTCCAAATTGTTTTGTTTCATCATGATTCCAGATTTCATGGCGAAACCAAATTCATGGAGGCCTGAGGTGGGAGGTGGAGGTGGTGGTTGCCAGTGGAGTATGAGATAGGCGGAGGTTGATGGTGTTGTGGTGGTGACGGCAAGGTGGTGTAGGAGGAGTTGGTTTTCTATTTTTCAATTATTTTTATCAATTTTTATCTTCGTTCTTCATTTTTAGTTTTTTTTGAAACATTTTTTTAACTTCCTTAAGAAGTACTAAAAGATCATCGCAGTTTTTATTTCAGCTGCAGGTCACTCATTTATAAATCAACTGAAGAGGACAGTGGCGGACCCAGCACCTGGCCAGCCCCTGCGGCCACCCGTGCTGGGTTTGCCGGAAGCTGCAGGTTCTCGCCCCAAGTTGCCGTCCGCCGAGAAGAAGAAGGACTGAAGGAGAGCTTCTGCTGTCTCTGTCTGACCTTCTGCTGAATTCTGTTTCTGTGATGTTTTAATTTTTTTAGGGCTTACTTAAAAAAGGCCCAATTGAAACTTGTAAGTCCATTAGTGATTAGCCCACACAACTTATCCAATTTAATCAAATCCAAATCCATATCAATTACCATTTACAATTACCCATTGTTTGTCCGGCAGAGAGAGGGGGAGAGTAGCTACTGACGATTACGAACGAGAGTGAAATTCCTGTGGTTGAGTGGTTGTGCCTATGAGTCTTTGACTGTGGTCGGTGGACGGTGCGATGGTCGGAGGTCGGAGGTCGGTGGTCTGGTGTAGACGTGCAGTAGCTGGAGGCTGCCGGTCGGAGCTTCAAAAATCGAAATCGAAGGTATTACCTCAAAAGTCTTGGCATCTTGTCTTGGATTCTTGAATCTTAATCTTACCCTTGTTAGAGTTGTGATTATTGATTTGAGAACCTGGATTTTTCTATGAATTATGAATCTATGAAGTATGTGGTGTGGACTGTGATTCTGGATTTTGAGGGCCTCAAAGTTGAAATGAGGTTGTTTACTGGAAATATCTTTTCTTTTTGAGTTTTTGTGTGTGTTAGTGTTCTTCTCTTTGTATGGATTTTTAATAAATCTTGTAAATAGCATTTAGCTATCTCGCTAAGTATTTTATGGGTCACCTCACCTCGTTCTTGATATAAGTTCTTCAGAATGAAGTGGCCCTCATTGGGTACCATGTGCACCGTGCTTTAGGGTGCTTTTTTTCTTTATTTTTTATTTTTTAAAGTTTTTGTGAATTACGAATAATGAGAAATAAGAATTTATGGCATATTATTGTTTATGACTTATAATTTTGAATTGTGTAATGTGTGTTGTGATTTGGGAATTTTGGGATTTAGGAAATTAGGGATGAGGGAAAAAATTAACGGCTATAGCCACGACTCCGCCCTAGCTGAACAAATCTTCTGGGTTTGCCCCTAGAAGAGGACCGAAGCCTATTTCTCATTCATTTGTGAAATGATTCTTGAAAACAGGACTTGCTCGTGAGAAAAAAAAACACAAAAACAGCAAGAGAACGACAGGAAAAAAAATGGAAGTATGTAAATGTGGAGCATGAGGAGATTACGCATACATTCACCTACAGGAAGAAATACGATCAATTACGCATACATTCACCTACAGGTGGAGCATGAGGAGATTTACGGTATCGTGTTTGCTGTTGAGTTGGCTAGAACATTAAATGCAAAAGGAAGCAAATGATCATAAAAATCGTGCAGAAATCTACTAGTCTCTAGGCTCGTCCAACTTTTCGATGATAACACTAGTGGCGGACTTGTTCATGTGCGAGTAAAGACTCGAAGAATTCAAGGCTTTGACGTTTAACATGTCTGCCACTTGCGAACCAGTGTGAAAATGCTCTATAGTGATGCTTCCATTTTGTATTTTGTCTCTAATAAGATGGCTATCAATTTCTATATGTTCGGTTCTTTCATGAAAAAGGAGATTTGTAGCAATGTAGATGGCAGATTTGTTGTCACAGTATAATGTTGTAGCCTACCTATGTTCGATTTGTAATGCTTCAAATAGGTATCTCATCCATTTTAGTTCACAGCAAACTTGTGCCATTGCTCTATATTCAGCTTCAATGGATGATCTTGAAACCACATTTTGCTTCTTCGATTTCCATGATACTAGTGATGAGCCAATGAAAACACAATAACCTATTATGGATCTTCTAGTATCCGGAAAGGCATCCCAAACCAAATCTGAATAACCCTTCAACTGGAGATCAGAAGTAGAAGAGTAAAACAACCCTTGACTTGGTGCCCTCTTGGCATCCCAAACCAAATCTGAATAACCCTTCAACTGGAGATCAGAAGTAGAAGAGTAAAACAACCCTTGACCTGGTGCCCTCTTAAGATATCTTAATACTTCATGTGTTGCATGTGGATGTGGCACTCTTGGCTTATTAATATATTGACTCAATAATTGAATTGAGTAGGATAAATCTGGTCTTGTTCTAGTTAGGTATAGCAACCGTCTTATCAATTTTCTATATATGGAGGGATCAGAAAGTAAATCTCCTTCATCCTTAACTAATTTAACATTTTGATCAAGAGGTATTTTTGATTGTTCATGAGTCTCCCAAGATATCTACTGCATATTTTCACTGACATACGTGTATTCCATGTTCTGATCTTGCCACCTAAATTCCCAAAAAGTACTTCAACTTTCCCAGATCTTTGATTTTGAATTTTACATCAAGGGCAGCTTTGAGATTATTTATAGTATCCATACAATTTCCAGCTAAAATAACACCATCAACATATGCCAAAAGATCTATGAATGAATCTCGAGTGTTCCTAGTGAATAAGCTATAGTTTGCCCTTGATTGAGTGAAACCATGCTAATGAAATAGGACATCTTTGAATACCACTGCCGTGAGGCTTGCTTAAGTCCATATATACTCTTGCAAAGGCTGGACACTTTTGAACCTCCATCAGCAACATAACTGGGGGTAATTGCATGTACACTTCCTCATCCAAATAACCATGTAAAAAAGCATTATTAACATCCAATTGATACAAAAAGCATCATTAACATCCAATTGATACAAAAAGCATCATAATTTGGCTACAATAGCAAGCAAACTTCGAATAGTCACAAGTTTTACCACAGGAAAGAAGGTTTCATGGTAATCGAGACCTTCTTGTTGTGTGTACCCCTTTGTAACTAGCCTAGCTTTGTATCTTTCAATACTTTTATCAGTTTTAAACTTGATTTTGTGTACCCACTTATACCCTATTAATGAGGGGTGATTTGATCTGTTTCTATGTCTACAATATGCAAATTAGTTTGCTGGAGAGTTTGAGGGTCAATTGTATTAGGTTTATATGTTGTATTGACGATTATGTGAATAAAAGGACCAACTTGAACTATATAAAACTTTAGAGACTAAATTATAAAGTTTCATAGTTGGTAGGTTAGTTTAGGGTTTGGGGTTTCATGTTTGGAACAAGAAGGATTCACGCCGATTTTTCTCTAGCTACTCGCCGGAGTCATGCTAGAGCGAATGAAGCAGGAACATTTTAGCTCGACCTTCGCCCCACTATTGCTCGAGCGACAGACCCTTCGCTCGAGCAAAACATCCTCCCCGCTTGCGCAACATATTATTTGGTCATACCTAATTTCGATTTTCGAGACTTTTTACTTGGCCCATTCTACCTAAACTATCCAACCTATAAATAGAAGCTCCGCATATTCTACGAGAAGGAAATTGAATATACTATTTTCAGAGAGAATTCATCCTACCCAAGATCAAAAGTTCAATCCTTCAATCATATATGC
Organism: Fraxinus baroniana; assembly: GCA_903798355.1. NCBI lineage: Eukaryota > Viridiplantae > Streptophyta > Magnoliopsida > Lamiales > Oleaceae > Fraxinus > Fraxinus baroniana. Next base: position 5,157 of record CAIGRO010083508.1, on the reverse strand, counting down.
GCTCATCATATTGAAAACATCAAATCAAACACCGAATTGCATTCTTCGCTAGGGTCTGTCAAAAATTTGTATCATCAACTTTGCTGCATTGAAGATCAATGAAGAATTTGAAGAACGAGGAGTTCTTGTGAAGATCTACAGGAGATAAACTGCGTAAAGAGTCAAGATTGGAGTTCGTGTGCTCATTTCAGGAGGATTACTTTATAAAAATGAGCCGTGATTGGTGTTAGTGTGCACATTCCAAAAGGGCTGCTTCAAACTTCAGATAGAAGATCAGAAAGCATGTGTCGTCAACTTTGCTGGTAGTATGTAAGTTTATCAAAAGTTTATTGTGGATCTTTATTGGCAAAGTGCCTAGGTTTTTCCTGCATTGGGTTTCTCCGTGAATAATTTTGGTGTTTTTTACTACTTTTGGATAAGTGTATAAAAATATTGATATTTCATAATTCTTTTAATGGAATTATAGCCTAATTTATTGTATAATGTGTTATAAGGTGAAACTCAATTAATGGAAGTGAAATTAAAAGACAGAAGCGAAAAATGGTATATCTAAAGTTTGGGGGGGCTAAAGTGCAAATACTCAAAAGTTATGTCGAAACTTGCGATGAAGATTTGAGAATGCTAGGGGTCAGATGGATACAACTAAAGATCAACAGGATTGAAAACAAATCAATTCTCAACCGCGCAAGTATGTCCAAATTTTTAGTTGGAGATTGAGACCCATTTTGGCCTAGTAAACGTTCAAATTGGAATAGATCTAATTCTATCAAAGTTGTAGCCCTTTGAATTATCTTTCTAACTCATTTTGAATCGCCTTAATCGAATACCGAAAGAAAAAGTTATGATAAAAATATTAAAAAATACGCAGAATGGCGACAAGGCAGCTCCCACCTAGCGCCCAGGAGCATGAACACTGATTATTTCTAGTAAGGTAGCACTCAGGCGCTGCCAACCTAGCGCCTAGGCACTACGCCGTACAACTTAGGTTTTTGCTATTCGGGTCGCGAGAAGCTCAGAAAAAGACTCCAAATTGGCCAAGAAAGTGTAGGGAAGTATAAATAGATCTAAGGAGACACTAATAAAGGGGTTATTGAAAAAAAAAAGAGAAACAACGAGAGGTCAAAGAGCAAAATCAAGAGAAGAAATTCATCGCGGGATTCAAGATCAAAGCAAAGATTGGAGCGGAAGAAGACCTTGGTGCGAAAGTTTATTCCCTTCCATATCTTTATTCCAATAATCCTTGTATTCAAGTTTATTTATTTATTTATCTTTTTACATTATGTGTAACTAAACTTTAAATTAGGGCGAACAATGTAGTCTTTTGAAACCCTTAATTCTTTAATTCTAGATTTCTGTGGTTTATTCTTTTACGTGTTGGTTTTATTATGAGTTTAATGCATCAAATTACCTGATCAATAATTTGATGATTTTGTGAGTTTCTTACGAATCGAGAGGTGAGTTTGAGATTTAAACCATATAATAAAATTCGATAAAGTAGTATAACGTGTAGAGATACCTATACTAATTTTTGCGATCGTTATAGGAATTCTTAGAACCATAATTCGTTTAACTAATGATAATTCGCATAAAAATATGGAATTGAATTAGTTAAATATACTCAATGAGAACTCGAGAAGGATAAATTGAATACTATAGAAGAATTCGACTGAATACTACATTTGGTTAGAACATTGAATTAGGAATTAAGGCGATCATTAGATGAACTTGTTTTGCCCTAATATTCATTACATATTCGAATCTTCTATCAATCACTATGTGAAATCTGTTTATATTTCCCATTACTTTAAGTTTGTTATTTTACAAAATAAAATAGTATTCACAACTATTACCATCCGTTATTTGTTTACTTTAATCAAACAAGAGTTAGGAAAAGTAGATTAAGACTAAAGTATAGTCCTCGTGCGAACGATAATCCGGACTCAAATATCCACTATATTACTTGTTACGATATCATACACTTGCGATATAAAAACGCAACACTTTTCTTACCGTTCTGATATTACTGTGGGATTTAAAGATATGATTAATTATATTGTTTGACTAATCACCTAAACATAATTAACTTGTGACTTGTTGTTTATTAATTAAAGTTTTAATTCAGTATTTACACCTATTTACCCCCCATTTTGGTATAGTTGGGTTGAATCTTGCGTTTTTCAATTGGTATTAGAGTTTAATTTCGATTCCTAACCCTTATTTGATTTAGTCTAGATGAGTAATTCTTTGTCTGTCCCGCCATATTTTGATGGCAGTAATTATACCTACTGAAAAGTTTGAATGTGAGCTTTTCTTAAGGCGTTGGATGAACGTATATGGATTTGTGTACAAAATGGGTGGGGTGGACTCCGCCTACAACAACTGTTGCAGGTGTAGTTACACCCACTGATATTTCTTTGTGGACCAAAACAAACTTGGATGAATGTAATTGGAATAGTAAAGGTTTGCATGCTTTGTTTATGGCTATGTCTCTTGAGGAATTTAGGAGAGCGTCTATGTGTGAGACAACAAATGAAGTTTGGGATAGTTTGGAGACAACCTATGAGGGTACTAAAATTATGAACAACTCCAAATTGCAAATATTGATGTCTAGATTTGAAGAACTTGGGATGATGATGATGAGAGATTTGATGAGTTCTATGCTACGTTGATCGATATTGTGAACTCTAGTTTTAATCTAGGCGAAAGGATCCCCGAGTCAAAAATCGTTCGTAAGGTTCTTAGATCTCTACCTGAAAGGTTTAGACCTAAGATAACCGCAATTGAGAAAAGTAAGGACCTAGACAACATTAAGGTAAAAGAACTCGTAGGATCCCTCCAAACTTATGAATTGACTTTAGCATAGCCTAATAAACAGAAATTCATTGCCATGAACATTGTTAGAGAAGTTGAGAGCGAGTCTAGTGACACTGAGACACTTAGGGATGACGAAATTGCCTATTTTAAAAAAAATTTCAGAAGGTGATGAGGAATATGAGAAAGTCTCAAGTGCTGAACAGTGAAGTTCCTAATAAACTCTCGAGAGGTAGACATGAGAAAAACACCTCTAGGACTCCCGTTAAGAAANTTTTCAAAAGGTGATGAGGAATAGGAGAAAGTCTCAGGAGCCAAAAAATGACGTCTCAAATAAACTCTCGAGAGGTAGACATGAGAAAAACACCTCTAGGACTCCCGTTAAGAAATCTCAATCTGTTTAATGTCATGAGTACAAGGGATTTGGCCACTTTAGGAATGAATATCTTAATCTAAATAGGAGTTCGGGTAAAGAAAGGCGTAAGGCTTTAGCCGTGACCATGAGTGATGAGGAATCGGATTTCGATTCTTAGAATGAGACATCAGGAGCTGAGGATGAACAAAAATTCATGGCCTTCACTTCGATTGTTGCAATCGAATCCAATCGTGAGATTGAGAAGGGGGAAAGGGAGAATGAGAGTGTGCAGTATAATGATTAGTCTGAGGATGAGACATACATTCACGAGTCCTATTGTGAATTATTTGAGGAAATTCTCAAAATTAAGAAGACCAACAAAGCCGTTCTGAAAAAGGTGAACGAGCTCGAGCTTGAACGTGAAAAACTTTTGAGTGACCTTCAAGACTCGACCAAGAGAGTGAGTGAGTTGAAGCTCGTTAATGAAAACTTGAAAATTAAAGTTAAATCATGAATATCATATCTTGATAAATCTAATGCTCAACTCCGGTCATTTATGAGTGGCTCGCAGAAGCTGGACAATCTGCTTGAGATGAATAAGCTTGCGGTTGACAACATGGTATAGGTTACGTTCATAACCGAAACCCAAAGGTAAGCATGCCATAGGATTTTCACTTTTGGAAAACACACAAAATTTGTTTAGTTTTGCATTTTTGAAAACAAAATTAAATTTATAGAATAAGTTAAAAAAAAAAAAAAAAAACAAATTTTTGACACTTTGAGCTCTTGTTTGGTCTCCAATATTTTCAAAATATATTTCTCTTACTTTCAACCGCATATTTTTCAATAAAATAATATTTTTCATCACATCAATAACTTTTCCTTTTTTTTCAACCACACATTCTTCATCAATTTAATATTCCAGAATACATTTTTCCAAAATAATATTAAATTGAAAAATTTTACTTCTTTTTTAACCACACATCCTCCTGTAAATCCTTATTATAAAATGTATTTTTGACCCCAAAAAAATGAGGCTCCAACACGAGTATTTTAGTGAAACAAGGTCAATACGTAATTCAATTCCTCATCCTTCTCCAAATTCTACCCCGGCATAACCCCCGCCACACCAACAGACCACCCACGTTAACTTGTCCCATTCCCACCGGCCACCATTACCCATCTGCTATCCCCGTACCCACGAATTTGGTTTCATCATGAAATCTGGTAACCAGAGCTTTGGAACTAGTTGTTGAACTCTATGGAGGCCATGAAAGTCATTGAAACTTTTGCTGCAGTACGAAAAAGGAGAAATAACCATATAAGAAGAAGAAATTAATAATAAGGAAGCTTGTTATATTTCATCCTTCTTCAATAATGACTTTTGTACAATATATATAGCTATACAAGCTTGTGCAAAAAGAAAACAAAGAATCTCATTGTTACAATAAAAGAAAAGGGGAAAACAAAATGAGTGGAAATAACAGAATGCTGGTAAAATAATGCTACTATACTCTTGTGCTTCCAGACTCTCCCTTCCTTCTTGGATCACGGTTGGATGCTGATACATCTTGAGTTGATGACTGTGTTGACAGCTCACTTGCAAGCAAATCAGGTTGCTCTTCACTGTTTAACACTGTAAGTGTTATGCCCTAAGTCCAATCAACTTTGGATATAAGCACTNTATATAACCGATGCATATTTATGGCACCATCTATTATTTAATCGAATTAATATTTAATTAATTAAATAATAGAATCTGTAGATTCAAGTCTTAGTGATTTGTTAATCACAAGGAGTTGTGATCGTGAGATACAAATTACTAATGATTGAATCTTGAATCGTCCGTAGTAGTATGTAATAACGAGATACGAATATTGTTATTATGGATAGACCATCACGTGTGGCATTTCTTACTTGTGAAGTAAGTAGTTGATCTCACAAGTTAAAGTGTGGGGACACTTGAATGAACATGTGAATGTTTTGTTATA